>CAJUYG010001878.1:0-48667 GCA_910591675.1 Galerucella calmariensis | reverse complement strand
GGAAAATCCTCCAACTTCCTTTTCACCTGGAAACCTTAAAGCTGATGATCTCGTCCTGAAGGGATGTAGTGGCTGTCCTATTTGTGAGCATGGCATATATCCAACCAGTAATGGTTGGTTTTATGCTCTTTTCAGTCAAAGCTGAACCAATGGAGGTCGGTAGTGCATTGTCAAATGCTCCTTCAATGTCAAGAAATATGGCCACCGCAATCTCCTTGTTGATAAGGGATTGTGTGATTTTCTCAACAATGTTGTGTAAAGCTAAATCTGTTGATTTGCCAGTTTGATAAACATATTGATGGATGCTCAGGGGGGAATTATATAAAGCTACTCGCCTGATGTAGCAATCCAGTGCTTTTTTAAGGCCTTTAAGAAGGAAATATGTTAGGCTAATTGGTCTGACTGATTTAGGGTGTGGGTCTGTGCGGCCCACTTTTGGTATATATACCACCCTAGCCGCCAACCAACTGGGTGGTATGTAATTCCACGCCAGACTAGCTCTGTACAGTTTAATGAGGATGGGTATAAGTAATTCCAGTCCAGGCTGAAAAGATTTGATTGCCCATTCAACTACCGGTGCTGTGATAACTTCCTTGGCAGCCTCCCAATCGATATTTTTTGGCCGCCTAGCGCCCTCAAAGTGCGGAGGTCGATTGTTATCCAGAGTCAAACTTCCAGGAAAGTGATTTTTAATCAAAAGTTCCAACGTTTCTTTTCTAGAGGTCGTGAAAGTGCCATCAGGTCGCTTCATCGACCCAATCTCGGCAATAGACTCTTTAGAGAGAATCTTGTGAATTCTAGTACTACGAGGTATATCAGAAATACTCTCACAGAACTTTTTTCAAGACTCCCGCTTTGCCTTTCTAATTTCTTTATTGTAGCTTGTTAGAGTAGTTTTATAAAGCTCCCAGTTGCCTGACTCTTTAGCTCGGTTAAATAGTCGTCGAACTTCTTTTCTTCGCTTTTCTAGGCATTTGTTCCACCAAATAGAGTTGCGATTATCTCTTTTAGTCTTTAGTGGACAGTTTTCATGATAGGTAACTCCAGTTGAATTGAAATAATAAAATATGGGTCCAACAATTTTGTTTCTTTCTTTTCAATATTTATAGTAACTAGTTTAATTTACTCTATTTATCCTTTAATATTTTAAGAACGGTGTAAGATAGGGGTATATTTTTGAAATCAGAAGAAATACACCTTGTAAAAAACTCAATAATATACAGCCTTATATACCTATATACCCTTTAAGAAAACGAATAATTTTTTGTGTTCTCTAAACTACGCACGCCACTCTACTTTTGTTGATGTTATAATAAAATTAGTTTATGACCACACAACTTTTATCCCAAATTTTTTTTGTTTATGCAATAATAACTATGGTAAGGGCTGGATCATTTATAATGAATACGTTAATGAAATAAATCCGATAAAAACTACTTCTCCGGGTATTTTTTTTCTTCGATTATTCCATAATTTATGATTTTAACAGTGTAGGAGACATAAATCCGTCTACCAAAAAGTAAATAGTGTACCTAACATTCGTATTCAAATGCCTTTTCCCATTTAAACCGACCGAGTAGAATTCCTTCATGTGTAAAGTCGCTCCACGTATTAAACTCACTCTTTGATGAAAACGTTGTATTGAGGAATTTGGCCTTTGTCGAACGTTTTGCTTCAGAGACAATCTCTCAAACTCCCGATTTATATATAACTTCGCCAGTGATGGATATTCAAAGCCTCTAAACTAGTGCTCGGATCCAAAGGAAAATAAATAAAAAACGAACAGTGTTTGTCGTTAGTTAATAAGAGAATTTACTGTTATAAATGAAACTAACTGTTTCTAGTGAAGAAATATGAATATTGTAAGAAACTTATTGATATTTGATTATTTCGATATCGTACCTCCAACGGAATAACGACATAACTGCAACATTATTAAATATTTTGTCCACGACTATTTGATAATTTTAATATTTCACGTGTGTTTAAATATCTTTTATCTAATTCCGCTATCAAATGTGACACTTTAAGTCACTCCTTGACGTTAGGTAACGTCACATTTTTCATAACCTTCATATTATATCAGTTATTAAAAGTAGTTATGTAAAAACTTTACGTAAGTGTTTATGTTTCAACATAGAGATACCACATGAGTTTCAAAGAATAATCTATTAAATAGGTACTGTCAAAACTGACAATTATTTTATCATTTAAACTGACAATTACCCCATTATTTTAATTCGATAGTATTTTAAGATTTATAAACATTGAAAGGACACAGTTATTTAAAGTAAGTCAATTTTCTGGGTGAATACTTCACATTAACAATACTTTCAACACCATTTGAATCCACTTTAATATTACCATTGTAATTGAAGATTTTATTAAATATTATAAAAGCGTGGAATTAGATAAAACGTTGTACGTAAACACGTTATGAAGAGAGCGACATTGTTCAACTCGCGTAATTTGCAGAACTCGCTAGCGCTCGTTTTGGCAAATATTACGCTTGTTGAACAATATCGCTCTTTTCATAACTAATTACGTAAATATCCATTGTAAGTTCCCTGTGGCATTACTTATTCCTTTTTCTCTTATTTTTTGGGAATCAAACCACAATAATGTTTTTTATTTCGACGTTTCGGTAGCGTTCCAGCTACCGTTGTCAAGATTAACTAGTAATGAAATAATTTTTGGTCCCTATCTGACACAACGAAAAAAATTTGACAACTAGACAATTAATAATATTTTGAAGTTTAAGACTACAATACTTTGTTGTCAAATTTTATTAAGGTTCATTCATAGTAGATCACATCTCTGGTAAAATGTGAAATAAAATATTCCATTTTATGACATTCTAACGACATGATAGTCTACTAGAAATGGAATCCAGTGAAGTGCACGTTCCAGGAACGGTTTTTATTGGGATAGCGCGTGTGTTTCTTCAAGCATTATGACGTACATTATTCACCAGTGAATAAGAGGTGTGGATAATGAGAAGGTCGCAGAAGAAATTTAACAAAATTAATGACTTAATTTACAATTCTACATTTTAAAATAACAATAAAGACCTCATTGTTATCAATGCATAAGTAATATCTTCGTTTAAAATTTTTTAATGCGTCAGCTCTTGTGTTATTATGACCATTTAAATTTTCAATTTCCGCGCGAACTTTTGCCGTGATAGAGTTAATATTTGTTTTTGATACAAAATACACTATACGCTACGACATTATGTGGCGGTGCTCTATTCTGCTTCCATATCATACTATTTAATTTTTCACATAAATTGAGAATATATCTACTTTTTCATCTGCAGTATAATCCATTTCAGTATAAGCCTTGATATCTAATAATCAATTAATAGTTGTTTCATTTTGAAATGTCAGTTACATATCCACCTATGGTTACCCTTTTGTAGTACCATCGGTCATTATAGAACAAAACTAATGCTACACAATGTTATATAGGTATTTGTAATCAGAAAATGCAGGGCTACGCAAAACTATAAAAAAATACGGGGTGTCCCATTTGAAATATTGAAGATGCATTTTATTGGGCACAATGTCGTATACAAAATTCACTCTGTTGTTACATTTTTGGTCGGTACGGGTAAAATAATACAACTTTTTTTTGAAACTTTTTTTTTGTATTCCCGTTATTAATGTAAATAAGTGGGGGTCAAAATATAATGAGAAACCCTGTATAATCGGGCTTTATACGGTTAGAGTTTCATTTTTTGTGTGTTGATAGTAGTTAGAATCTGAAATTTATCTAAATGTGGAAAGAAAGTGTTTTAAAAAGCAATAAAGGTTTAATTTACAATTTCTGCACCTTCAATTTGAATATTTAACACTCTCCATTCAATTTTCAAATCGATTTAATCCTTCGCGTTGCATCTAACAGATCTTATCTCGACGGCAAGTGAATTAAGTTATACTTACTTAAGCTCCTTTGTCTCTTCCATCTGTACAATGGATTTGACGGAACATCTTCTTGGCATCGCCAAACGTAGCAGAAACTTTATAATAAATGAAGTTTTAATCGTATTGATGGTTTTATAGGATGGTATTTATTTGACAAGAGGAGAGAATTGTCGTTCTACTTAGTTGTTTAATTTTACCCTTACGAATGAAACTGACTGTTTTCAATTAATTCCACTATCACTATCTAATGAAAAAATTCACAAAAGGGCTAATTATACCTAAGCTTTATTAATTTTGATATAAAATTGTCCCTTTTTTTATTTATTATACTGCAGATGATATGGAAGCAGGATAATGTCGTAGCCCATAAGAACGTTTAAGTAATCAATTTCATGTGTAGTTTGGCAATCAGGGTATCACTAAATGGTCGCCAAATAATCCCTACTTAACACCATTAAGTCATTAATTTTGTTGTATTTATAAGTATATACAGGGTGTACCTTCCTTACGACAAACTTCGGTATATGGGTTATTTTAAGAGATATCAAAAAATGTTATCAACAAAAAAAGAAGATGTGTTGAAGGTCCATATTTTGAAATTATACCGAACTATACAGAGTGCTTCATAACTCCGTTACAAACCAAACATATGATTTTTTAAATGGGAATCCCTGTATATTATACCGAATTCGAATTGGTTACATTTTTTTAAAGCTTTTGATAGAAGGTTTCGCCACGTTATACAGAGTCCTTCCAAATATATGGACACGTTTATGTGAAAATCGTTGGTGAATCAACGCTCTGTAGCTTGTTGTAAGTACGTTGAAGAAAAAAAATGCATTTTGCCGAACAGAGTTTTGTAATATGATGCAATATCTCCGTATCCTATTAAATTTCAATTATATTCTTTCTTGTATACAGGGTGAACGGAAGCTCGAACCTGTCATTTTCTTTCCTCTTTCAAATGGAATACCCTGTATTTTTTGGCAAAAATAGAATCTTCGATTATTTTAATTTTTGTCAAGCATTCCCTATACCCAAAGTTTATAAAAACACAGTTATTTTGTAATATTTATTGTAAAATGTAATTACTGACCTATTATGTGAAAGCATTAAACGTTGTATGTAAAAAAATCCTAATTAATAATAAGTTTTGATGAACAATTTATTCTAAACAAAACTAGCCACCAAAAGTATAATCCCAACCGTAATATTAAATTAAAGGTTCAAAATGTTCACCGTTAACATCAATGCAATGCTGCATAATAGTTCAAATGATTGACTAACATTTCTCAGCATATCAACGTTAGCAGATCGAAATGCCGCACTAATTATCTTTTTCATGTCATCTCTAATAGCCAGGGGATTTTATAAACTTATTCCTTACAAGACCCGAAAAAAATAAATATACTTTTGTTAAATCGGGTGACCGAGCTGGCCAATCAGTTGGGCCCCCTCTTACAGCATTGCATTGATGTGAGCGGTGGACACTTTGAACCTTCAGTTTAATATTACGGTTAGGATTATACTTTTGGTAGCTAGTTTTGTTTGGAATGAATTATTCATTAAAATTTATCATTAATCAGGATTTTTTGTTACTTACAACGTGTATTGCTTTCACATAATAGGTCAATAATTATAATTTACAATAAATATTACAAACTAACTTTGTTTTTATAAACTTTCGGTATAGAAAATGCTTGACAAAAATTAAAGTTACATAATCGAAGACTCTATTTTTGCTATAAAATACAGGGTGTTCCATTTGAAAGAAGAGAGAAAATGACAGGTTCGAGTTTCCGTTCACCCTGTATATAAGAAAGAATAAAATTGAAATTTAATAGGATACGAAGATATTGCATCATGTTACGAAACTCTGTTTGGCAAAATACATTTTTTTTCTTCAACATACAACAAGCTACAGAGCGTTGATTCACCTACGATTTTCACATAATCGTGTCCATATCTTTTGAAGGACTCTGTATAACTTGGCAAAACCTCATATCAAAAGCTTCAAAAAATGTAACCAATCCGAATTCGGTATAATATACAGAGGTTCCCATTTAAAAAATAATATGTTCGGTTTGTAACGGAGTTTAATATATGCCTTAGAAATGTTAAAATTTACAAGAGGTTGCATGTAAAAATTTAATACCATTTTATTTGTGTACGTAAAATACTTGTTTTTAACCATTATCATGAAATATTTACGATTTTCCATTAACTCATGCCCTAAATGTACTACATCGTTTGAAAGTTTATTAATTGTACTAACAAATTGTAAAAAGACTTATAGGGTGATTCATTTAAAAATTTTGAGATATTGCTTGATTTGCGTTTTGTTTCACCCTGTATTAAAGAAGCCACAGATGAAAAAAGTAATTAATACTGAGCACAGCCAATGATGTGTGTATTACATTTGAATACAAAGACCTGTTGATTTATTTTAATTTACTGTTCTGCAGAGTGTTAAAGAGGAGGTCTTTTTTGCTAATAATTGGCCATATCTTTGTAAAACACCCTTATAATATATATTAGAGTGCTATATTTTTGTAACGCTCTCGGTGAGATCTTTTCGATTCTTGAACAAAATATAGTACGTTCCATTAAAAAAAATGTAAGTTAGTGCTGCTACGTGGTTTTGGAACACCCTGTAGAATCGAAAGTATCTTCAAAATGTGCCCTCAGTAACTGTATTAGCTCACACAAAACTATAAAGTTCTATCTATGACCACAACGATGTAATCCTCCGATGTCAGAAGATTGCCCCACCCTGTATAACAAAACTAATGCTACACAATGTTTTATATTTGTAATCAGAAATTACAGGGCTATTCAAAACTATAAAAACATACAGGTTATCCCATTTAAAATATTGAATATGCATTTTATTGGGCACTCCCTGTATACAAAATTCAGTCTCTTGTCGGTAGAGGTAAAATAAGACAGATTCGTATCAGCATTTGATGACGTAATTCTTTCCATAATCCCATTTACTTGAAACCAAAAAAAGTTAGATTATGTTTAACAACAAATCAAATATTTTGTTTTTCTTGTATCCTTCCATGAATAGAAATCTGTGTCTCCATATGGTGTTAAGTTTTCTTCAAGCTCTCCTATCTCCCTTTTTAGAGATAATCCCGACACCGGGAGCACTCTATCCCTAATCGAAGATTTTTCTAAACCCACTAGTATTCTAATCAGTGGTAGGGTTCTTTCTCGAGCCCAACATCTATGTGAAAGATGACGAAAAAATATTGAGAGCATCCACCAAAATTTAGACTACCAGGCTTGACAAATGACTAAAAATTTGCGTTGATGTAGTTGCTTTATACAGAGTTCGGGAACGAACAAATATCTAAGAAAATAAAAATTTTTTGGAAAATTTTTCTATACCACTAATTTTACTCTAGCTTAAACTATACTTTGAAAATATTTTAGAATATACAGGGTTGTTCCAATAAAGTGTGGCGTATCAAAGTATTATTTTTTCTTATGGAACACCTTTTTTTTATTGCATATTCTGATTGCCACTAAAAAATATGATACCTCTTTATAATGGTTCCGTATACCTAAATACAGAGGGTTCCGAGTTATATTTACCATTTAAAAGATTACATTTTTTGGATATGATAAATTATTAAAATACAGGGTGTTCCATTTAAAATAAGCCTGATACTGCACATTGAATGATCTAATGATGAAACTGAAAATTCTGAACACCCTATGAAGAGATATTTAGTACCTACTCAATCGTGGAATACATTTAACGAACGTCCAACTATTTAGATGTAGGAGAAAATTTGCTAGCATAACTCGTAACCCTCTGTATTTAGGTATAGGGAACCATTATGAAGAAGTATTATATTTTTCAGGGGCAACCAGAAAATACAATGAAATATAGGGTGTTCCATGAGAAAAAATATAACTTTGATACGCCACACTTTATTGGAACACCCTGTATATTTCTAAATATTTCCAAATTATACTTTAAGTTGGAGTGAAATTTGTGGTATAAAAAGATTTTTCACAAAACTTATATTTTCTTAGATATTTGTCCGGTCCCGGACTTTTGCCGAACTCTGTATAGTAGTTACCTATTGTGATGATCTTCTGGAAAATTGTATATATATGATGTCATTTATAATTTCATTTCGGTTGTTAACAAAAAAAAACCTAGTCGTGAAGCAAATTTAACATTTTAAAAGTTTTTCCGTTAAAAAACTATGGGGCATCCATTAATTACGTGAGTTTATGGGGGGGAGATCGATCTAAATCTCACATGGTGGAGAACGGGGTCTTGGTAAATATCACCTATTTTTTTTCTATCAGAAAACGATAGGAAATTGCGTCAAAGTTAAAGTTAAATTAAAATAAAAAAGGTGTCTTGAATAAAATCTGACACAATACTAGTCTTTAATAAAAGTTTTTGAACAAATTTTTCTTAATAAATTAAACTACTACCACAAAAAATAAAAATATTGGAAAAACCCGCGAAAAAATAGGGGGTGGGGGGGGGGGGAAAGAAAACTCACTAAACCTCACAAAATGACGAGGGATCAAAAAATACACAAAAATACCTCACGTAATTATTGGAAACCCCTTATAAAAATAAAAAGAAAACCGAAAATTTCGTTTTTATTCAAAACAAACTTTTTATTTCATCTGCACGCAGCACGTTGTTGTTTGCGAAAAGTTGTGATTTTCATAAATTTTACCAGAGGATATCGATCGGTTTCCCGTCCACATTCTGTCCGCGACAGATAAATTCGGCGATAGATTTTTAACTAGGAAACATGGCCGATAGTTATTCAAATTATTTCTTCTGTCGTAGACAGCTTCCGATCAGATTATTCTAATTTATTATACTCGATAATATGTTGGTTTTCAACGCTGGTGATCGGCATAATACAGTCCGAAGCTGGATGCTTTGACAAATAAATATGTATATACCGGGTGGTCCTTGAGTAATTGTACATTGAAGTACAGAACAATATTCACTTTAAATATCCCGATTTAAATCAACCAGCTTAAATAAAATGTTGATTTCAATTGAGTTTAACATGAAATTTTAATTTTTGTATTTAGCACTTTTTGACGTGTACGAATGATTATTGACCGTAAACAACAGAGTACAGATCTGACGAGAACTGTAAGTGGGACATTAGAAAAAACGTAAGACACATTGCCTCTACGAAAGGTACATCTGCATCGTATTTTAAATGTTGTAATTCCTCCCGATTGATAGGTCGCGCTTGCGCGTAATCTAAACATTGAACTATCAAATTTTTTTAGTCAAAGATTAGGGTTAACGTTTGTGAAACATTTAAACAGTTCATTATTGTGATAGTTTGATTAGGATTAATCACAGACCTGCCTTTTTTCCATTTCTTCCAACTCTATGCGTTCTAAGATATAGAAGGTTCTTTTGATAATATTTCACGTGAGGCTGTCACCAAGAGGTGTAGACAAGACATCTAAATATATTTTGAAACTGCTCACCAATAGAGTAACAGAGACTAGAACGAGAACTTCTCCATCTGCAGCATAAGTAGAATCCTCATTAATGTGAAGGAATTGGATCCCAACATTACCAGTCTTGGAAATAAGACTATCCCATGACATACGATGGCTCTGAAGCATTAGAAGTTGCTGTGATAGGAGCCTACGGGCCGTGAAGCAAACATTCTAGAACCTTGCCAAGATAAACTCATTTAATTTGGCAAGAACAGTATCTTCATATTACTGTGAACTAGCGTTAAAACACCCTTTTGGGGTCCGTTAGTCTTTTCGGATATCAGCACCAATGTTATATTATATTGAATCAGTTGATATGGTGATAATAGTGTAAAATTTTTCCAAGATATCAGACAAATCGAGCTGTGATTCTTTGAAAAACTAACTCCTATCTGCGCTCAGTACGACGCAAAGAGAGGTGTTAAAACACCCTTTTGGGGTTTGGAAGCCTTTTCGGATATCAGCACCAATTTTACTTTATATTGAATCGGTTGATATGGTGGTAATATTTAAAAAAAAAAAAGTGCTAACTCAGCCCAATACGCTGTGATGTAGTGTCAGGAATGACTATTATATAGTCCAATCGGGTTAGCCCAAAAACTGTCAAAAAATGGATGTGAAAGCAGTAACGAGAAAAATATCATGGTTAATGATAATCCGTTGCCTCCACCGGTTTTTAGGATGTGTTTATTGCACAATAACAGTTTATAGCCAATAGAACCAAAAATGGGCCTATTTTTCCACATGTTTTCGAATTTTACTCGAAATGTATTATCGTGTTAATGCTTTGAAACAAAGTTATTGAGCGTGAAATTTGCTATTAAATTCCGTGTTTCAAAATTTGAAAATTCCAATTCCTGCAGCCACATCGGATGAATAAGTAAAAAAAATTGAAAAAACAGCTGTTTTTCGATTTTTTTAAATTGTTGTTCGTTTGCCTAGAATCGTTGATCAAGTTTAGTGCCCAATAACTCGAATTTAAATGGTCCGAATTCAACGTTCAAAACGCCAAAAGTTGAGTTTTTCCAAGTCCTTCAAGTGGTTACTTTCGGATTTCAATTCAAATAAAAAACCGCACAGATATCTTAATTGTTACTAAACATTGCTGTCGACCGGTAAACAACCCTTGTACCGTTCTTAATACTTAATATACTTTACTTTGGTCATTAAGTATTTGTAGTCTGGTGCTTGACATTTCTTTAAAAAACTGACGCAAAAGATTTAAACTGTCATAAAACACTGTCAAACTGTCAAACATTCTACAGAAAATATTGGGTTTGCCTACTTGGGTATTTGAAAATCTAGATTTCTATTGGTCAATTTTTCAGTTTCATAATGAAAACCAGTGTTATAATGAGTAATGTTTTTTCTCAGTAAATTGGAAGATTTTTGCTATACAAACGTATGAATTTGAAGATAGGGATCCATGTCGATGCATTTTCTAGAGGGCGCCACAAAACCTATGTTGTTGGTGTAACTATGCGATTGAATTATTTATCGTAAAGTAACATGCTTGAGGAAAGTTATGGCAAAATTATTGCAAATTATCAATGTTCCTGCTATATTATAGCTGATAATAATCTTGCTGACATCAGCACCTACTAACATTATTATTTTTGTGCTTATAAATGGAATGGAAATTATGAAGGGGAGTTTAAAAATGCGAATATCTCGAAAACCAGTACCTTTGACAGGTATACCTAATTGTCGCCAAAATAATGCAGTTTTAATATTTTCCAATGAATAGAGGGATAGGTAAATAAGTTAATCGCACAGTTATACCAACTACATAGCTTTTGTGACACCCTCTGGAAAATATGAATAGCATATTATGATTTCTCAGACCCTAAAACCCTTATCTTCAAATTTTTACGGTTGTACATCCAAAATCTTCCAATTTACTGAGAAAAAACATTTTTGACATTTCAACTTTGCCACCCTGTATCTTTTTTATTATCAATATCTTATTGAAGCAAGTTTAATCAGATGGTAATATTTTTAGGCAAAGAATCTTCCATTTCACTTTGGACCATTACTTACGTACCACCCTGTATATAACATGCTCAGTTTGCTGCTACTCTGTTGATTTTTTTGCTTGAAAAACTTCCCAAAATTGGCTTTATCATTATATATATCATTTTTCATATATAAAATGATAAATTACCAAACAATTATTATTTCTAAACGTCATCAATTCCTACTTAGACGGTAGTTAATGAACCAATTAATTAGAACGACATTGTAAATTATCACCGAGCGTTTCACAAATTACATCGTTCCCTTCTTGACGTTGTTGGCGTCGTGGAAATGTCTGGATTGCGGGATTATGCCCACCAGCATCGGAAATATGAAATATATGGGAATCGGGGATTAGTTTACTAGCCGCAGCAACGAAAGGCACGTTAACGGTGATGGGTTGGTGAAATTCCTGTATAAATTTAGATGAATGCACGAATTTTTCCCATAAAAGTTTTGTTGTGTTCTCTGAAACCGACAATGAAATATTGTATGGTTAAATACATGTTGTTTATGGCGTACATAATTTTAATACCAAAGAAACAAAACGAAATTACGTAGCTGATATTTTATGGAGCCATTCAAGACTGAACTTTTACGTTCCTGTTAAATTAAAACAATTCAGTTGAATGATAAAATTTTACTGTGCAAGCTTTAACCATTATTTTATTTCCGTGGAAAAAAAGAAGAAGCGTAATGTAACTGTTGTTCGTTGTAACTGCGGCATAAAAAGCGTCAGGTTGAATTTAAAAAAAATTGTTTCACGTGTAGGTACTCGCTATTATCACAATTGAAAAAAATTGCATATAGTATTTCAATTATTATTGTGACGACAACGATATTACCACCGTACACTAACTCAGGTTTTCAGGGCACAAAATACTACTATAGGAAAATTCATTTATTAGAGCTTAAGATTCGATAATAGCTATTTATGCCATCAGTAACGAAATGCCTAATTTTGTGAGTTTTTGCGAAACTCACTTCGTTCGTTCCGCAAAAATCTCACGCGTTACACAACATTTCATTTCGCAACGTATTGCATACAAGATTTTTTCTAATTTTGAAGAAAGTAATAAAAAAATAAAATTTAATATAATTGATAAAAATTTGGAAAACATAAATTTAGTTTGTTACTGTTACTTCATGTTAGTTGTCAGTTTGACATTTTGTAAAAAAGTCTTGACGAAAGGTTTTTAGCGAGATTGATATATTTTTAGTTTTATTTTAAAAAAATGAGTGATTCAAGTTCTGAAGAGCTACCAAGCGATATTGAAGAGGCAGCAGGTAATGCTCTATTATCAGTAATTCCCAAAAAGTCAAAGGCAGTTTATGATTTGGCATACGAAAAATTTGTTACATGGTGTGATGAGAAAATTAAACATGTTAATGAGAAAGTTTTACTTGCATATTTTGAGGATAAGAAAGATCTAAAAGTTTCCACATTATGGACACTTTACTCAATGTTAAGGTCTGAACTAAATCTGAAAAGGAATATTGATATTAAAAAATATACAAATTTGATAGCATATATTAAAAGGTAAGCGGACGGGTACAGTGCTAAAAAGTCAAAAGTTTTTATTGAAGAAGATTTTGCCAAATTTTTAGTGGAAGCTGATGACAAAGAATACTTAATGGCTAAGGTTGCAATGATAATTGGAGTGGCAGGAGCATGCAGAAAAGCAGAATTAACATTTCTTCCAGTTGAAAATGTTATAGACGAAGGAAGCCATTTTTGTGATGATATCCCACCTTCAAAAACAAAAGTTATACGGCAGTTTGCAATTACCACTGGAGACATTGAAAATACGAATCTTGTTGAAATGTCAAGAAAATATATTAAGTTGCGTCCCCAGGTTCTTAGACACAACAGATTTTTTGTAAAATATGCGAATGGAAAATGTACCAGAAATCCTGTGGGAATTAACAGATTTAGCAGTCTGCCAAAAGTTATTGCACAATTTCTTGGTCTTTCAAATCCTGTTCTATATACTGGCCACTGCTTCAGAAAAAGCTCTGCCACTTTCCTAGCTTACAGTGGCGCTGATATTTTAAAATTACAGAGGCATTGAGGTTGGAAATCTACCTCTGTTGCGGAGGGATATGTTGAAAATTCCATGAATAATAAAAAACTTATAGCACAAGAAATATTTGGTGAAACATCTAATGCAATGTGAGCCGCTTCCCAAATAACAGCAAGTTCGAGCAATGAAAAAAATATGTCGTTGGGAATTAATTTGAATAATTGCAATAATTGTGTTATCAATATTTATAATAATTAATTAATTTATAATTTATGTTTTTAACTTGTATTATAACAGTTTAATAAATAGAATAATTCTTTTTGTCACTAATTTTGAAATACATTTTTCGTCACCAATTGCATAAAATTTTACTTTGTGCAACTAGTTACAAAAAGTAAGACGTTTCATAATGTCAATCAGTTTTAAAAAGTGTCACTTTATATGTAAAAATTATAAAAAGTGAATTATTTATTAAATTGTTATGTTTACCAAAGTATAATGATTACAAATGATTAAGTATACTTAGTTTGGGGTGTTGTTTCTGTAATTTTTCAGTTTTAATGTTACAATTAGCAAATTTCAGTGTATAATAAATACGTAATCTTGTATACAATGAATAAAAATAATCAACTGGGAAATTTGTACAAGGATGACACAATTTAACATTCTTAAAGCCATTATTAAGCTTCATACCGACACCATATTCAGGTGCTATTTTATTAAATTGATCTATAAATGTGTTTTCCAATTCTATAACGAGTTCCAAAAACTTTTTGGGAGGCACAACCATATTACAAATGTTGGATGAAACACTATATTCTTTATATTTCATAAAAACGGTAGATTCTCCTTCTAGATCATTTATCTTAATAAATTCCAAGCAAGTGTTACAGGAATGCTGCAATAAACACTTTTTAAGTAGGTATCCAGTAACCAGTGCATTCCCATCCACACTTTTTATATTTCTATAATCAGTCGTAACACTTTTAGAGGAGTATAGGTATTATTTGTAGTCGTAGAACTAACTGTACTTTTAAGCAATTCAGAATTTGTATTAAGCAAAAATGCAAATTACAAATTTGTATCCTATTATAATATTGTTCCACCGTTATATTGGCATATCGGTGGTTTCCTTTAAAACCCAAAGCATTTTTCCAAGCTTCACATCTGCAATATAATATAGAAAATAAAAAATGTTTACTTTTATACTACTAAATTACCTCTTTTCTTCCCTAATTTTGTCTTTTGCGCATCTATAAAACGGCCTCTCTTTCAGTTTACTGCGACAATCATCAACAGAACAATATACCACTCCAGGCATTTTGCAATGAACTAAGTCACTATAATATTTATACTAAATACAACTTTATAA
This sequence comes from Galerucella calmariensis, assembly GCA_910591675.1. Classification (NCBI taxonomy): domain Eukaryota; kingdom Metazoa; phylum Arthropoda; class Insecta; order Coleoptera; family Chrysomelidae; genus Galerucella; species Galerucella calmariensis. Next base: position 33,812 of record CAJUYG010001878.1, on the reverse strand, counting down.
TAAAAATATGTATAAATATTCTTATGCTTACGCAAAAACAATGATCTGCTCACAAAAACGAAAACAAAACAAAAATTATATTACCGAAATTTCGATCAGCAACACATTAGCATTGCGCGCTACCCCTGTACTCAACACTTTTTCGATTTAAACTAGCCAGAACTCGCCAGACGATAGGAGGGGTGAGGAAATTTTCGGTAACCCATAAATCGACGAAGTGAATTTACTTGTCGGTAGTTAATGTACGGTGATATTACCAAGTATTTGTAAAGTTGCTTAGCTGAAAGGATTTTTTCAAACAAAAAAATTAATAACTCAAGTATAATTGAGTTTATCCAACTTTATTATTAGACCAAGCAACAGAGCATGCGAGAATAGTAATTTTTGACAAAAATCCTAGTAGAAAACGGATGATGCCATCATATAAAAGACATTGCGTAGTATCATTTTGATATGTTTTGGACACACAAATGTTGTTCAGTAATTTTTTATTAACATTTAAAACGGAAAAACCTTTTTTAGTTTTTTTCATGTAGCGTGAAACGTACGGAAGCAATCTCAATGTTATGTATGGATAACTTGTAGATAATTAAAATACGAACAAAATGTGGGGTCGAGCAAGTTAATCGGATAATTAGGAACTCGTCTTTATTGCCATTAGGAAATCCCACTCGTGGACTTCGTCCATTTAATAATTTTGAAACCAGTTTTAAAAAAACTAATAGCTGCAGCCGTTATCCCTTAAGAATCTGGATTACTTAACAGTTCCTGAGATACAAGTTTCTTGGAACCATAAGCTCCTTCGAGACAGTTTCCTGGAATACAGATTCCTGGGATACAGTTTCCTGACACAGTTCTTATGGAGTACCTATAACAGTTTCCTGGAATAAAATTTCCTGAGGCTACAGTTCCTTGGAGACAAACAGTCCTTTGGTGACAGACAAGTCCCTTGAAAATAATTACCTGAGGCTGCAGTTCCTGGAGAACACCTTCAATGAATGAATAAACGGTCCCTAGGAATACAACTGTCCTTAGGAGTACGACGTTCCCTAGGAGTCTCCGTTAAGAATACATTTAACTGGGATTGCCGGAATGCTGGATCTACAAATTTTAAGTAAGACCTTTACCATCACCAAATTCAGTGTGTTGAGGATTCCAATTGTTAGAGTACAAAGTGGGCTTCATCTTCACAAACATATGTTTTAGTGCTAAGTATTTCTTTATTGTTTACTAACCCTTTTTTCATTGTAATTTCAAGATAGAAATTATACAATGCTATTCAAAAGTCCCCTCCCCCCTCGTATCGTTTGAACGGCTTTACTTACATTAATAAAATTTGGAGGGTGAAAATAAAGTGTTGTAAACTTCTCTACGAATGGTAAAAGGTGACGTAATAGTAATAGATGACGTCACAGTGCCACTGGCCAATAATTTTAAATAAGACCTTATGGCAAGTGATATCTCGTTTGAAAGGCATTGACATTGGCTACATAGCCATATTAATTTTGTTTGGGTTTAAACTAATTTTGACGGATAAATTAAATGAATACCAAAATTATTGGAATTATTTTTTTTAAATTTAATTAATCAAATATCACCAATGGATTCTTATAGCAAGTGTTCGAAATGTGCTCCGTCTACTTCCTGACAGTAATACATCCTATTAGTAAACTCTTGTCGTACTCGTTCGAATGTGTCAGCTGAAATTGCATGGCAATCTTCAATAATTCTTTTTTTCAAAACGCTAATGCTATCTGGTGCCGTAGTATAAACCTTGAATTTCAAGTTCCCCCATAGAAAACAATCTAATGGTGTCAGATTTGGTGATCGAGGTGGCCATTCTATAGGACCTCGCCGGCCGATCCATCTACCTCGATATTCTTCATCCAGGTAACGTCTTACTGCACCATAATAATGTGCAGGAGCACCATCTTGTTGAAATGTTATTTCCAGATGGCCGAATTCATCTGGATTATCTTCCAGAATTTCAAAAATTAACGGCTCAATTGCATTTTGTAACATCTCCAGATACACTTAACTGCTTAAATTTGAATTTAGGAAGACAGGACCAACTATGTGGTTTCCCAAAATACCTGCCCAAACATTGACTTTTTTTGGAAATTGGGTATGTTGTTCACGAAAGGTGTGAGGTCTTGTGTCACTCCAATACCTTACATTTTGTGTATTCACATTTCCATTGAGGCAAAAAGTACTTTCGTCACTAAAACAAATTGTTTTTGTGTAATGTGGGTTTTGACTAATTTTATTTGTCATACATTCACAGAATTCGAGTCTTCTGTCAGGGTCGCCATCCGAAAGGTGGTGCACCATTTTTAACTTGTATGGATGAAATTTATTTTTAGCAAACACTCTCTGCACTCTACTTTACTGAGATAGACGCAACTTTAGTTGAAAGGAAGTAGGGTTTACTACCATTTCAGCAACTATATCAATTTTTTAATCGTTTTTTACCATCACTAAATGTTGGTCTAACAGATCGTTTGGCATCTTGAACACTACCTGTTGCTTCAAACTTGTGAAGAAGCTTGACGGCTTGAGTACGTACCATTTTGCCTATGTAAACTCTTAAACGTCTCGTTAAACAATAATAAAATTAAATATTTAAGCTATTTAGAAAATCTTTGCAAAGCAACAAATACTATTAAATTAAAAACGTCAATTTTTTTGACAACTAACCAGAGGTGGACTGAAAAATCTTCAATATTTAAATTTGAAAGAATAATTTTGGTATTTATTTAATTTATCCGTCTAAATTAGTTTAAACCCAAACAAAATTAATATGGCTATGTAGCCAATGTCAATGCCTTTCAAACGAGATATCACTTGCCATAAGGTCCTATTTAAAATTATTGGCCAGAGTGGCACTGTGACGTAATCTATTACGTCACCTGTTACCATTCGTAGAGAAGTTTACAACACTTTATTTACACCCTCCAAATTTTATTAATGTAAGTGTAGCCGTTCAAAAGATACGAGAGGGGGAGGGGACTTTTGAATAGCTGTATACATTTTTTTCACTTCGGTTTTATTTACTACACTGAAACGTTAAGTTATTTTCTATTTTTTTTTGTGAATTAGCAGATTGAAAGTTAGCTAACCTTTAAATTTGATTTTGTTCCTATATTTATTATTCAAAATAAATAAATAACGAATGTTTTAGTAATACAATTAATGAAGTAAAAATTTTCAAGATGTCGAAAAATATAAAAGAAAATTAGTGGCGCCATAAAATTGCTTTTTCTTTTTTTTTAGTTTTGCTAAAATTAATTTTTTTCTTAAGATCAATAAGGTAACAAAGTGCTGCTAACTGGTTTAGTTTACTACCAAATTTAATTGGTTAGTTAGACAAGAACCTGCGGTATATTCACTATCATTTTTTCCACCTAATTTAACATTTTTTGTTCCATTGGCATCAATAAGCTATTATTGGTATCCATAGCAACAAAGATTCGTGCATCTAGTTAAAATTATCAAAAAATTACTGTTGATAATTTTTTATTCAAGCATGTTGTCAGTAAGAACTACGTCCGGCTATTTTCATATTTTGTTACATGAAAATAAACTCAGTTTTTAGACCACATGCTTTCATGAAAAATTATCGGTAATATTGATGTACTTGTGTAATTACTTCCGAAAATTGATTAAAAATTGATCCTAGCATTTTCGAATTATTTTTCGAAATAATGAAAATTTTTACTAAAACATTCGTTATTTATTTATTTTGAATAATAAATTAATTCGTAGACTCTTCTAAATTGGTCGTAACTATTAAAAATGCCCAATTAATGGATTTATCGACACCGGTAAAGTTACCGTAATAATTATCAGATTTAGTAGGTCACTGACCAACGGACAAACTATTTACCATCGAATACAATACTCCAACATTGGATGAATAAACAGGAAGTGATATATTGAATATCCGGCAGAGCCGGCAGAGGCGCTGCAAGAAATAAAGAAGACGAAAGTAGGGGAAAGTGGGTCTTCGATGGATATCGCTAGTACGAACTGGAACGGTTTTCATTTAACTAGAACACTTTGTGAATAGTTCTTTGTCGATGAATACACGGTGGCAATCAACAAAAAAGTACATTTTTTAACAAAACCTTTCTTTTCTCTCCAAAGAAATAATAATTTAATATATTTTCAATAAGACGCTAAGATTAGGCAAGGTAAATAATCACAGGATCGCACTTGAAACATTTTTTTCATTACTAGCTGTGAAGTTGGCAATTATTGCTTCTTCTAACCAACTGAGAAGTAGAATTTCTCTATAAGTGGTTAATAATTTTCTATTATTAAACTAGGTCAATAATGGACAAATTCAAATATTTTGGAAATTCAGAGATAGTAGTTCAACAAAAACTTGTGCAACATAATTTTGTATACCCAGGAGATTGTCCTTACTATATTTTTTGCTGCTTGAAATTACCTATCAAGATAAAATTATTTGAATAAAAATGCTCAACCAAAATGACTGATGACATAAGTGAGTGTGTTCTATGGATCTATCTATAAGCGTTTTCGATTATTTACTTTTGGCTGCTAGTAGCAGCTCGTAGTGGCTGAATTCCGTTCTTTTATTACCGGGCGTGACGCCTAGTCTTACCTTCCCCTTGCCCCTCAAGCACATACCGAAAAGTATGAGCTTCAAGCCGCGGACATTAAATATTTGACGTTTGTCCGGTTTGACGTTTATTTAAAGGTTAAGATTGTGCCGATTGCGATTTAATACGATTTAAATCTTACTAAAAATATCTAAATATGCAAAATTTTATTATCAAAAACATTATAATTGAAAACTGTTCTTCTAACAACACAGGAAATTCATTGGCATTTGGGGACATGTCAGGTGGTTTTGAGGATCCTAAAAAATCGTGTTCGATTTACTCAAAAGTCGTGACGACTGAGGCGTCACGCACAAGTGCTTGAAGCCCAAATAAACGAAAGCAACATATGGATAAGGTGAGGAGCGAAAACAGACATTGTACTTGTCAGTCAGATGACGGTCTGTGAGGCGTCATAATAGGGCATGTCCACGACAGTTGACAGTTGACAATACCTTGGTGGTAAAACCACAGAATACACCATCCCAACAAGAAACGAAGCTTGTGCTATTTTACAATTCATTTTCTGAGTGCGCATGTCTGACAGTCGCCACTTTAAGCCCGTTATCTGTCAGTGACATATGATTTTTGAGAATTTTAAGCACGTTTCACACCTTTGACATTATAATACTTTCTTCTTCAAATAGCCCCAAACAAAAATGAACGCATGTAAAATTGCCAGTTCTTCATTCCTGTAATTTAAATCCGGTAATGATATTTGAGATTCTTTGGTTTCACTTTTTTGCGTGTTTGCGTGTAGTTAAAATTTAATTTACATTTTTTGAACAATTTTCTCAATGTGACTTGATCCGTTATCTGTCAACGTCAGTTTGAAGGTCACGAAATTTTGCCCCCAAAACATCAAAGGATTTACGCCGGCTTTCGCTTCTTGTTTGGCTGGTGTATTCTGTGGTAAAACAATAAACAATAGTCATGATGAAAAATTATCAAACAACTATTAACCTATATTATATATTATTAAATATGCAAGCTCAACAATTAAAATAACTTAACTCAAACACGATCTATCATTATAAATCAGCATAACCTCACTATTGAGTACCACGTGTTCTGAACGCTTTGTTTATTGTTTTACCACCAGGCTAGTTTGTGAAGTCACGTGGACATGCCCTATAGTATTAAACTATTACTTTTGACATTCATTCTATCTTTCCGTCTTATCGAAGATATGTTGGTTTATTATTCCTGCAAAAAGAACACAAATTGAAACAGAGGAGTAATTTTAATTTTAAAAAATCCGGCATTCAATGTATATTGTGAGACTAGAACTAAAAAATATTGGCGATATATTAAAAATCTCCGAAACTCAGCGATCAAAAGAAGATCAAGAAAGTATTTTAATAAATATTGTCTGTCGCATAGTCTTTTTTTCTTTCAACTTTCCTGAACAATTCAAACTTCGAAAACTTTACTTATATCTTCAAAAAAAACAATACCCCCCTTTCCCCAAAGTCTATTGTAATAAGAAAGAATTATAGAAACTCCAATGAGTCGAGAAGCCATTAAGAAGTGAAGAACAAGCTGTGCGAAGTTATTAGTAAAGTCTTAAATGTGGATAGAAAGCGGAAGACAGATAAACATTGAACGAAGCGTCAAAGGCAAGAAAATGTGGGCGGTATACAGATGTATCCCCGAGGATAATGAATGTTATCCTTTAGTTTGCAAGAAGGGTAGAAATATTGTCTGGCATGTAAATGAGTTTATTTTCCAGACGTTGTGTTCTGATTAACCGTGAGGGGAGACATAGAAGTTGTTACAGTTTAAACGGTGTCCTACGCTCTTCTTGTAAATAACAAGAGAAAAGCCAAAATTATTTAGAATAAATTGAATTAATTGAGTTGTAGAAACATGAATCTCTATGAACTAGATATGGATTTTTTTCCCAACTGCAACAGATATAAGTAACCATCGATATATTTTCAAATAAGTATTATAGTCCGGGGAAGTAAGAATATACAATGGAAGAGATTTCACTTTTTTAAACGAAAATATATGTAGTATAGACTAGTTTTCTAGATTTGTGAGATGATTCCGCTCGAGCTTGCGATGCAGCTTGCAAGCATAGCTTGGAGAACGTGAAATGCAACAGATCTTCGTCCATAACTTTTTTAGATTTGATTGTACAAAAAAATTGTGGGCATGAAAATTGTAAGGAATTTTATACCCTACACCTACAGGATGACGTAATGCAAAATTTTGTAAAAATTTTTTCGACCCTATATTTTCAAATAATTGAAAAAAAAATTGCAAAATGGTTTCTTAAGCGACAAACATATAATTAGAATAACAATAACGACTTCATAATGTATGGAAATATAGTAGTCCGGCACCTGAAAACGTTGGTGTTTTTAGATTTCGAAAATTCAAGATAGCGGTCCTACAAAATTTCAATATACATATATATTTTTTTCAATCTTGTCTTATTTCATGAGCATTTACGCTATCGATATGCGGTTTACTTCAATCGACAGATAATAATTAGTTGTTTTATGAACAATAACACAAAAAAAATTATATTCTTATTCTCAAAGTTCATTAGCCACCAAGACAAAAATATTAAAAATCTCGATTTTCTGTTCGACCCGTTGAATTGTTCAATAAAAACTCTAAATACTCTCATTTTTTCATTGTAGTACTGTCAATCAATGAATAAAAATTCAACAGTTGATTAAAAGTGTGAACCAAAGAAGGCAGTAGCGGCAGGGTGTGTGTTGGTGTGTATTAAATCACTTGCGCGGTTGAACGAAGTTTTATGTTTCTCATTCGGCTTAATATTTTTTGTCTCAGTGGCTATTGAACTTTTAGTACTGTTATCTTCGCTTCCAGGATTTTTTTTCTTCAAAATATGAAGCTAAACGTTTTAAAAATATTAATGAATTCATCCGTCAAATTTAAGAAAAACGGGAAAGAGAAATTTTTTTAAGCTGAATTCGTAAAAAATAATGTGAAAAATGAAAAAAAAGTTGATATTGTTCATATAACTACAAGTTATTATCTATCGATCGCACTAACCCGCGTTTTCATGTGCTAGACCAGCGGTTCCCAAACTTTTTAAGTGGCGGAGCACTTTTTGACAGGAAAATTTAACGCGGAGCACCAGAGTAGGTCATTTGATGGTTTCAACTACATGGAACTAGATATAGGTCTTTGTTCGATTTTAGAAACGTGAATTGAAAAAAAAAATATATTTTATTAAGCAGAAAAACCAACTCATTCTAGCACAGGAAAAAAATATAATAATTATTAAATATTTTTAAACATACCTAATATAAGCCAAAAGCAAATTTAAAAGTAATGTGTGAAAATATTAGAAAACAAATAGGTACTTATTTCTATACAAAAATGGAACATAAAACATACATCCAAAAACAAAACTACAAATACTTAATAAAACCACCAACTTCTTTAATCAGAAGGATGTGCTTGTTTTAATTTGCTCAATGCTGTTATGTTAGGTTCAATTTCGGTCAACTGTAAACGAATATCAGGCTCTGCATTAAGGCGCGACCGGTATTTAGTTTTGGTCATGAGATAAGCAGAAAATCCAGCTTCACATAAATAAGTAGTAGCAAAAGGAAGCAGAATAGTTTTTGCTTTATCTGATAAATGATGAAACTCATCTCTTAGTTTACACCAAAATTCTGATATTGATGACTTTGTTAAAAATATATCTCGTATCCCAGAATCAGATGTCAAGTCGATCAAACATTCATATTCTTCAGACGTCAAACTCGCTGGCTTTTCTGGTATTGCGTTATATGGGTTTGCAACCCAAGAATTGTGATTAATTTTGTCATGAAATTCTTCTCTAAAATATTCCTGGTAATTATTGCCTAAAGTTATAATATGAATATGGAACTCGTTCATAAGATCATTCGGTAGTTCAAAATCAAATTCTTCTTTAAGTTCTTTTAACAACGGAAAGCTGTCCAAATTTTGTTTATTCAGGGACTCTGCCCAAAAGACCAATTTTCTTTTAAAAGCCTTTACTTTGTCGTTAACATCAAAAACCGAAATTGACTTTCCTTGAAGTGACGTGCTTAAATCAATATCATCATCAATCATGGTATTTTCGTTTTGTAATTTTTCTCTCACAAATGTTCTTTGATGGACCTGCTGTTTGACAATCAACTACTTTAGCTGGTGTTAGTACACTTGCAACAGACTCGGATTTTCCCAAAATCTGCAATTCTGTGTCTTCAGTGTGAGCTATTACCCTGGTTTCTTTTTCCATATTGCTAAAAACAACACTCGATTCAGACAAATACTTTTAAAAAGCAGATTTGAAAAATCTGGCACCTCCCAGTTCCCAAAAATCTGCCCAAAAAAGTGCTTTTGTAGTAGGGGAAATATGCCTAAAACGGGATATGCGGTTAAAATGGGAATTCGTTATTTCCTGTCTTACTAGAGCTGGCAACATAGCACAATTGCGTAGGCCGTAGGATTCTGCGCCCGGGAATCCACTAGTACTGACATCTTGGGTTTAAACGTATGTGCGACATTAGCTAGTGTTGGTGATGTTGATTGTGTTTACGACGTTTACGTGTCCGATTTATAATGCCCATATTATTTTTTATTATTAATATTTTGCTTTATAACATGAAACATATTAAAAATTTATATTTTACCATATTTTGGAGTCGTTGCCACTTACACAGTAATTTTTATTTCACGTCAAACGTTAAGTATCCCATTTTACCCATATTTCCCCTACTTTAAAATATACAAATCCGTACCTGTTAAAGTTAGATCCCTGTATTTCTGCTCTGTAGCTGAAATTTCCGCAGTTTTCCTTAAAACAGCTGTTTTAAGCCAAATATCCATTATAAAACAAGTAAATTTAACGAACGTAAATCGTTATCGTATGTTCCAGAAAGAACAAGTCATATCATAGCATCTTACGAAAAAATACGATCGTTTCCGAGATGTTCCGGCGCACAGTAGAAGTGCGGCGCGGCGAATCTTTGCATTAGTAAGGTGCTTGATGTAATATCAAGGAATATAATATATGTAATTTAACATGTAGGTATTATTTGATTACGATATTTCGCAGATTATCCGCGGAGCACTTAAAAACCTACCGCGGAGCACCTAGTGCTCCGCGGAGCACAGTTTGGGAACCGCTGTGCTAGACTACTATATTTTCATATATTATGGAGTCGATTTTGTTATTCTAATTATGTTTTTCGCTTAAAAACTATTTTGCAAATTTTTTTTCGATTATTAAGGAATTAAAAAATTGTTTTTCAAATTTTGCAAAACTTCATCTTAATGGGTATAAAATTCCCTACAATTTTGATACCTGCAATTTTTTTGTACAATCAAATCTATAAAAGTTGTGGACGAAAAACTGTGGCATTTCACGTGCTCCAAGCTATGCTTGCAAGCTGCATCGTAAGCTCGAACGAAATCTTCTCACAAATCTAGGAAAGTAGTCTATACTACTTATACTTTCAAAAGTAAAATCTCTGGTGGAAATCTCTTCCATTTCACGATAACTTTCGGCCTAACTTCCCCGGACTAATAGCCTTTTATGTAAACATCGAACGAAGAACAGCTCTAGAAAAAGTCACCAAGCTGACTTTGTTCAGCCGTTTCAAAAGAAAGAATGTGTTCATATTTTGTAAATTAAAGTTGGGAGCAGTTGAAAAAAAAACTGGAAAACTATGTTTTCATTTCACGGAATCTTTGAAAAAGGTATAAGGACGTGTACAAAATGTGGGAGTATTATTATGTTTTATACATTTCATTGTTTTGTCCTTTTTTTTTGGTCGGGACATCGTGGAAAAAGTTATTAGATATTTTATTTTGGTCGACTAGGTCGTAGAAAAAGGGTTTAAAAGAAATTATTTCAAATTGCTAAACGAAGGAGGTTTAAACATTGATTTTTGAACGTTATTAAAAAGTAGATGCAATGAGCGTTGGGGAAGTTACGACAACCTTATTGTACCTAATAGTAGTTTACCTAGCTAGTACGGAACGTGTTAGGTACGCTATTTTTTCTACAAGCATGCGAAAAATAACCCAAAAGTTAACATAAAGAAACATTTATTACCAAATACATATCAACAAATTAATTATTATTATTTGACATTCATTTGATGAGGCTTATACCAGGGCCATTAAAAAATTATTGAAATTTTCCTTTTTTATTAAAAATTATGGCAGAATTGTAATAGACTTTTTAATTTTCCAGTAATTTGGTAAACTACAACCATACAAATATATTTTTCCGCCTACCTCTATCCAAAGTATGCATTTCCTGGCCTCATTGTATGGAGCAAAGTCGTACTTTTCCTCCTTAGGGCTGAAAAGTACTTTTACTTCCTAGGGAAGAAAAGTAAAAGTGACGTCATGGTACGTCATCAATGAAATGACTATATAATACACTCAGGTGCAGAAAAAACGGGCCGCCTATTATTTTTTCAAAATCGGCTTAATTTGGTTATTATTTTGGTTTTTAAATTATATTTTGTATTTTTTATCAACAAAGGACTTCCTTCTAAATACAAAAAGTTGGAATACTTGTGTATTTTCTCGTTTTACATAAAAAAAGAACATTTTGGAAAATTCAAATTCAAAAGTTCCATATTTCATTCATGCAATTCGAAAGGAGCTTATGTGTTTTCAATTGTTGGGCGGCTGCTAGGCAATTTTTTGTTGATGTTAATATTGTCAATATCAACGTTGACAATTTTAAAGTCTTAATTATGGTTTTAAGTGCTGAAGATTGTGCTAAAGCAGTAGCTCTTGTGGAAGATGGTCGAAGCCAAAGATATGTGGCTCGATTACTCAATGTTTTCTCCCTTCGGAGCGGTCCTTTCGCCGGTACCACCTCAGCCTCCTGGGCTTATTGTGGATACTCCTAGTGTTCTGACTACAACCTATTCAGCCAATCCGTTCCCTGTATTAGCTCATACAGGTTCTTAGCTGGTTGATTGTAGAAGTCTTCTGGAGTCATTTGGGTTCTACCATAAAGTTTCTGCCTTCTGTGGTCCAGCGACTCACAGTTGCATAGTATATGCAGAGCTGTTTCGGTATCCTTTTTGCATCTTCTGCATGTAAGGTCTCCGTTGTACAGCCCTATTTTGTTTAGGTGCTCCTTTGTGGGAAAGTGTCCCGTAAGTAGCCCCGTAGTGGTGCGCAGTTTGTTCCTGCTCATTGAGAGCAGTTCTTTCGCTACTTTTTCTGATGGTTCTTTTATGAATTTCTTCCCATGTATTTGCCCAGTCGTATTCTTCCAGTATTTCTTGTGTTGTTCTTTCAACCACCCTTTTAACCATGACCTGGTTAAGCATCTGGGGATGCCCACAGCAGGTTCGGGTCCGTTCATCAGAGTTGACGATCCTACTCTTGCGAGTTCGTCAGCTTTTTCATTGCCTGCGATTCCTTTATGACCTGGTACCCACTCCAGTGTTACACTGTTCCGAGTCGCCAGTCTTCTAAGTTCTTCGCCGCATTCCCATACTAGCCGAGATGTCACCGTATAGCTCTGAAGTGCTTTAAGGGCGGCTTGGCTGTCGCTGTAGATCCTGATCTGCCTGTTGTTGTAGGCTCTCATACTGTGAGCCCTTGCACACGCAAGTATTGCATAAACCTCTGCTTGGAATACAGAGGCGTATTTTCCTAGCGAGACGATTCCTTCATATTTGCTCGTCTTGCTGTATATGCCCGCTCCGGTGCCGAGTTCATTTTTAGATCCGTCTGTGTACCAGATCAGTTCATTCGCTCTACTAAGTGGTGGTGCGTTCTCTTCCTCAAGCTCCTTTCGATCTTTGATGACAATCTCGAAGTTCTTGCGAAATATATATTTGGTAGTCATTTGGTCTGTTGGCATTTTGAAAATGTCATCACCCACCTGCCTTATCTCTGTGTGTCCTCTCCCATGTGCCACATCATGGTCTAGTGCTTTTTCCAGTCGGGTTAGTGCTGCCCTTGCTTTACACAATATGACATAATGTAGTGGAGGAAGGTCTAGCATTGTTTCCAGCGCCGCTGTAGGAGTAGTCCTCATTGCCCCTGTAATGCCAGTGCATGCAAGTCTTTGCACCTTGCTTAGTTTTAGCATAGCAGAGGATTGTCTGGTCTTTGGCCACCATACCAAAGATGCATATGTTATCCTGGGAATGACAACCATTTTGTATAGCCAGTGTACCATGCTGGGTCTTAGTCCCCATTTAATGCCGTAAGTACGTCTGGCAACTCAATGTTAGTCGTTCTGCCATTCAAAGGGTGTTACAACGTTTTGGGGATACTGGAAGAAACACAAGAAGGCCTGGTAGTGGTAGAATACGGGTAACTACCGCTCAAGATGACAGATTTATTGTACTAAATTCTCTAAGGGATCGTCATTTGACTTCAGTACAGACAAGAAATCGACTTCTGGAGGTTCGTGGTAAAAATGTAAGTAAATGGACAGTTTGCCGAAGATTACATGAGGTTGGGTTAAAAGCTTTTAGGCCAGCAACTGGGCCTAAGTTACTTCCACGTCACCGGGTAGCGAGATTGCACTTTGCTCGTGAACATAGCAATTGGAATCTTATGCAATGGAGTAATATACTCTTTACCGATGAGTCCAGGTTCTCGCTACATTCACCAGACGGACGAAAACGAGTATGGAGACGAAATGGGGAACGATTCCAAGAATGTGCTTTTAGCCCTAGGCTGAGTGATAACGGAGGTTCCGTAATTGTTTGGGCAAGCATATCAAGTGAAGCCTCTACGGAATTAGTGTTTATAAATGGGGGCTCACTGACTGCACAACGGTATATTGAGGAAGTTTTGGGATGATTACTGCCCTCCGCTACGCGTCGGGCAGTAAACTTCATCCTCGGGAGGAAAAGTAGCATTTTGCTCCCTTGTTATACAAATAGCTATTAAATATTCAAATGAAAGTATACTCCCCAAAAATTAACTTTCCACACTAGTGCGGAAAAGTGACTCTTTCCACACTAAAAAGAGGACTTTTCCGCAAGCTAGTACAAAAAAATATCATCAAACAATTTTTGAAAACTAGACAATATGCAAGGTTACATTGTACCTATTATTATATCATTAAATCATGACTTGGAAGTTGAACAAGATTATGAAAATTAAGATTCACCATTCAAGGTCAATGTCGAGATCTGGTTCTTGGACCAAGTTTAATAGATATTAATGAATGATCACGAAAGGTATAATAAGTTTCATGCTAAATAGTCAACTGCAATAAGCTACCTTGTTTAACCCCAGTGTGTAGGAGACAGGGTGGAACTTAAAAAATTTAAATTATATTTTACATAATATAGGAAATATACAAGTAATTTATTTAAATGTACAATTCTATTGTATATTTAGTTCAGTGTCGCTATCCCTATCCTCATATACATTAATTATAATTGGCGCAATTGATTTAACAAAAAGGTACGAGTTTTCAAAATTTATAATAACTTACGTAGATGTCCCTCTTCTATCCAGTAATCTCCCAAGTGCTGTGCCCCAGGATTCTGAATTGCTGTGCAATTCGAAAGTATGTGGATATTGTGGATGAAGGCTTCTCCTTCCACGCCACAAAATCTACACTCTTCTTCCTTCACTATTTTGAGCTTTTTAAGGTGCCAATTCAGGCGACAATGTCCCGGTGGGATTCCTGTTGAAACTCCTGCGCAGTTTTACTTTGACTTAAACATTCATTTTATTTAAACAGGTTGTAGTCACCCAGAAGAGTCTTTGACTGTCTAAGCCCCACTAGATCTTCCCAATGGTCAGATCTTCTCTTTTTCTCAACTCTACCTATTTCTTCCAATATTAAATTGGAACTGATTCCGCGAAAGGTTTTAGGCCCCCAAAAGGACATTTCAGTCCCTCTCTTTGCTAGTTCATCTGCTATTTCATTTCCTTCTATTCCAGTGTGTCCTGGAATCCACAGTAAGGTGACTATATTTTTCTCGCCCAGCTCATTGAGTTTACCTAGGCATACCCACACCATTTTGTAACTGATTACACAAAAGCCCAGTGCTTTACTATCCGACATCATGATAATCCTTCGCCTTCTGTATAATTCATCAATATTGAACTGGGCGCTTTTTCGTATGGTGCGATTTTCCTCTTGAAAGATACTTGATGTTTTTCCCAAGCTTTCAGAGTGTTTGGTTCCTGGCCCGAACACTCCTAACACAGTTCCTTCTATTGCTTTCGAGCCGTCTGTGTACCATTGAGGTCCGGTTTATCAATAGCCAATATTATCCATCAGTTAAGTATCCGTCAGATAAAAGTAACTAGCAGATAAAGTTCCAGTTTGTTTGGAAGCGGATTATCAACTCGTTTTCATTCTCTAGTTGGCAATGCTGACGAATGAATGTAAGCAATCTCATTGGTTGTTACAAGCATAGATAACATAACACTGGTTACAAGAACAGGGTCATGTCACATCAATTGATATTTTTGTTAGGTTATTGGTGAATGTTTATCCAAAGGTTTATGTGTTTTTATTTATCTTTCTTGAAGAGTTTTTGGTTGTTGATAAATATGAATTTTCTGAATGATTATATTCTGGATTGCGACGAAGATATTGTGCAAGTTCTTGAGTATGAAAGAAGGCCTTATACAGTTAGGGAAAGTGGACAACTTCGAAAAGTGGGATGGCCAGGATTTTCATGCAAGATTTAAGATCAAAAGAGACTGTTCTGTCAATATTAGAACTGATTGAGGATTCACTTGAGTGTCGAACTGATATGTAGGTGATCCAAGCCTCCTCTTTTGAGTTCCAGGTTGTCCCATCCGTTTTTTCATTTTTTTTTTTTCATATTTATGTTAATTTGCAATTCTTAAAAGCAAATTTTTCTCCTCTGCTGTGAAATTGTATCCTCCCTTTTAAGTAGTACTGGTATCTACTTTCAATTTTTTACTTTGCTCAAAACCCAAGTAAATTTGACACAACACCACAACGGAACCAAAACAAAAAAGTGAGGTTATGTAATAGACATTAACCATGCCTTAACCTTCAGATATCGACATATCCGCCAGTTTAAACTGACAGATAAATATTTGACATTTTATATGCCAGATTGAGTTATCCTGTTGTTGATAAACCGAAATTTCCAAAATAACTGGTAGTTAAGCATTAACTGACGGATAAATTGCTATTGATAAACCGGGCCTCAATGGCATTTTTTTCCAAGTCTGGTAATGGTATTTGGATCCCATTTCTTCTTGTTGCTTAACATCATACCGTCTTGTGGCATTGTCCTAGGTTCCAAGAAGTGAAGGGGTAGTTTTTTCATTGATTAGTCTGTATCATGTCCTTTCTGCAACACTTTCCACCACCATATGAGGTGGTGTGAGCTTGAGAATCACTTCCATGGCTGCCGTTGGGCATGTTCTCATTGCTCCTGTAATAATAATACTATTATCTTGACATCTCTTGATAACACTGTTTACTTAAACATGAAAATTGTTGCAGGTAACTGTAATTGAGTAAATAACAAAAATGTTACTTCACGTAATTCTCTCGTATGTATAGAACGTACGGAATTTCCCATTTTACGTTTTTCAAACT
The DNA here is from genome assembly GCA_910591675.1 of Galerucella calmariensis. Taxonomy (NCBI): domain Eukaryota; kingdom Metazoa; phylum Arthropoda; class Insecta; order Coleoptera; family Chrysomelidae; genus Galerucella; species Galerucella calmariensis. The sequence goes on along the minus strand of CAJUYG010001878.1, from coordinate 17,627 downwards.
TGTTATCTCTGTTTTCCGAATGATCGACTGATGGACGGACACTCTAAACAATTGTAAAAAGAATTTCTTTAGGTATTTGGATGATAAATTACTTTTTCTTTTTAAACTCCAAACTTTTCCCCTGTCAGAACAGTTCACCGAGTGTATTGAAAAGTTATAATAGTATTAACTTTTTCCGTTTTTTATTTATTGACATCAACCTCTTCGGTTATCTCTCGATAAGATCTTATTTAGAAAGCCCCTTCAAAAGGTATCTATCGATCAACATTTTTCGCTTAAATTTGTATTGAGGATCCATTTTTATTTACAGGATCAAGTAACACCATCTATCGACTGCTTTTTAAGACCGTTCATTAGTTTAATCAAATTTTATAAAACAGTGTTCTTCAAATTGTTGGTCGCTAGACAAAATGGACGAAAGTGGTTGGGTTGGAATGTATCGCGATGAAATTGTAGGTCCATTTTTTTACATATAATTACTGGAAGACACAGTTGATTCAATGTTCTCAGACATAATAGAAAATGATAACTGATATCTTGCAAATCAATTATATTTCAACAGGATGAAGCTCTACTCCATGAGAAGAATGTGTGTTACCGTGCACGCCGCCATATTGAAAAATCAGCCAATCAGAAAATAACGCGCGAAATCAAACGCTTGAAAAATAACTGAATTTGAAACGAAAACAAGACAAAAAATCTTTATTTAACAATAAAGACACTCACTTAATGTTCCAATGTTCAGAGTTCACAATTTATTACAAAATGAACGATTACAACAAGTAAGATTTGTTTGTGTAGGTTATAGTTATGACAGTCATTCAAAACATCAAACGTATGATTGACAATATGGCGGCATTTTGGAAGGTGCGCAGAACATAACGAAAATTCGTCTTCCGGGGCAGGGTAGGGGATCTCTGAAGGCGCGAGGGTGCTGCCACATAGGAAGTCCCGTCAGTACTAAAATCTATAATTTAGTGAGAACTGTAACGCCGTTAGTGGTAGTTGCAGATTCTTCAACATAAATCAGCGCTGACATCCTAAGGTGTTATCTATGATCCTAACCTGACAACTGCCTGACGTGTATCGTGAGTTTGTCCAGTTTTTGTTTTTAAAAACTATTTTGTTTATTTGTGTGTGTGTGTTGAGTATTCGTAGTTGGTTTTTAATGTTTACAGTGGGACTTTTACTTCAAGAGACAATGTCGAGAATAAATGTTTTGTGAAACACTGTAATGTGAGGTGCACCCGGTAAGCTCTATCTTTATAAAAAACATGTTTAATTAAATGAAGTGACAGAAGTAGTTATTCTTCCATACAGCTTTGAACTTCCCAGCATTGTTGTTGAACTCCAACATTTATTTTTCTTCATGTTTGTCATTGAAATATGTAAAAAAACGTTCCATTTATTGTATACTTTTTTTATTCAATAAAAAATATAAAGTTGATGATTATTGCTTTATTTTTCTCACTTCAGGCATTATATGGTCCATTTTTTGACATTTCATTTAATTTTACTTGACTATTTGATTGTTATTATTGTAATATTCATCTAATTTTGAGTAACTTTAAAGGAAATATAAAAAAATGGACCATACATGTCATTTTGCAATAAAAGTAAAATTACAGTAATTTTAAATATGCCGCCAAAAACTGTAAAATTACAGGAATCTTCTTTTTCGGCTGTTAGCGAAGTTCACAACCATCTGATTTGTGTTAGAGATACTGACGGGACTCTCAAGGTGGCGCCACCCGTATAAGTAGAAGGCGCCACGGGTCAGTTTTCCATCTATAAGTATTTTTCTATCTATGTTCCGTGGTAGCACACCTTCTTCTTTATTACACCATGCTCTACTCCACATTTCCTAAATAACAGTTTCCTGTAAAAATTTTCATATTTTAGATAATAATTTAATGTCACTTAAATTTTTTAACTTGTAGAAGGTTCGCGTATTAAAATATATTAAAAACACGGTTATTGGGGACTATTCGGTAACTCTTCCTCTAATATTTAGAGGCCGTTAAAAATTTAATAAGCTAAAATCAAATCCGTATTCGCTAATATTTCCCTTTGAATTTTTAAGGATTCCTTTAAAATAGCCTGTTAAAACTATTATTTTTAATGGGGTTTTAAAATGTGCTTTTAAATCATAATAACTGTAACAAAAATGTATGTAGATGTTGCTGGTGAAGCCTTGATTGAAGAATCAATTGCAAACCAAGAAAAGTAAGAAAAATTGTTAGGTTATATTTGAAATAGTTTAAATTAACAATCTTTATATATTATTCTAGGGCAGAATTTAGATTAAACCAAAGAAGTATTAGGGACATGAGTGATCCCTTTCAAGTACCAACTAAGTTATTCAAAAGTTTCTCGCTTTTTCAAGAAAGTGTCAAGAATGTTAATTGATGTGATAAAACTTTTTGTTTCTTAGCCTTTTCCGGCACACGTGATATTTTTTATAACTATATATAACTTATAATAATTGCATGCAAGAAACAAAACAAACATTATGTAGAGTGATTTGTGGGTTAGTCACCATCAAATACAAATGTTCTTCTTCTATCTTCATTAACTTTCTTTTCTTTTTTATTAAAGCTGGTCTTTAGCTTAGCTATTGACAAAAGTGCTGTTGCCAAATACTCTACTTGAAATTTCAACCTTTTAAACTAAATAATTTTAAGCAGTCCTCCAGAATGTATACTTGGAGAATAGCATTTCAACAAAAAATTTTTAAAGGCCCGTTAATAACTTATTTTCAAGAGGCGTCTAAATTTTGAAGGATTATTTACAGAATAGACCCCATTGCCTACTATATTTTATTTTAAAAAAATCAGATTTTTCTGTTCGTGCTAACAAATCCTTTTTTTACGCTTCCTAAGAATTATGGATTGATAAAAACTGCTTGCACTTCCACATCTCCGCGTTTTCTACCCCATAAATTATATATCCCAGACCTTTTTCGAATTTTCTATTAGATAATAATTTAAAAAGAAATATTTCGTAGCTTTTTACAAAACGCTAACGGCTCTGTTTTCTATATCCCTGCTTTTCTCATTTTCACCCCTTCCGATTTACACCGCCAGCTGGAAATTTGTTACGTTTATCGTAAGGATAACTGGGAAAAAAAATTACTGAGGATATTGTACTTTTTTTAATCATCTTGACATACTTCATGCGCTTCGCTGGATTTTCTAAAGCTGTTTGAAACAGGTTCTTTTGTAAATGGAACTTACAGGTCGTTTTATTGATCAAAATCGTTACTCTAGAATATTATTTATATGAATACTTTCCCAGGAAAAAGTAATGAGAAATGCTTCCGTTATTGGCACCAGGGAGGTTAGGTTACATCATTTCCCAACTTTTCGTAGCTGATTCACTGTTATTTTGAGGCTATCATGACAGATTAAACGAATTTCATATCCACAAAACCATTTCTATTTCCTAACCTCACTTACCTCACACGTGAACCGCGAACTGTCACAGTATATAGCAACCAATGAAACATCATGAACTAGAGTTATATTATTGGCTGTTATTGTTCTGCCATCAAATGTTATGGTATAGTACATTCAATAGCTCTTGTGTAATCAGTTCCAAAATGGTGTGGGAATGCCTAGACAAACTCAATGAACTAGGCGAGAACAACATAGTCACCTTAGTATGGATTCCAGGACACACTGGAATAGAAGGAAATGAAATAGCAGATGAACTAGCAAAGAGGGGGATTCAAATACCTTTCTGGGGGCCTGAACCCTTTTGAGGAATCAGCATCAATGTAAAATTGGAAGAAATAAGTAAAGCCGAGAAATGAGAAGATCTGACCATTGGAAATATCTAGTAGGGCTTATACAATCAAAGTCTCTTCTTGGTGACTACAACCTGTTGAGATCAAAAGAATGCATAAGTCAAAGTAAAACTGCGCTAAGAGTTTTAACAGGGATCCTAACGGGACATTGTCGCCTGAATGGGCACCTGAAAAAGCTCAAAATAGTAGAGGAAGAAGAATGCAGATTTTGTGGAATGGAAGAAGATACCTCCATCCACATACTTTCCAACTGCACAGCACTTCAGAATCCTAGAGCACAGCACCTAGTAGATTACTGGATAGAAGAGGAACATTTGCCTAAGTTGAAGCCTGCAGACATCCTAAAATTCCTCCCGGAAATAGGACTAAAGGAACTACTAGTTTCTGAGATTCTTCTCAGAAACTGAGTAGAAGTAAGGCGGCACAATAGATCTTTTAGGTCTCAGTGAATGTCACCCCAAAAAACACACATACACATACATACACATTCAATAGCCTACTTGCGGCGGATTTTAAACTGGCGCCCTCTGCTATGGTCAGAAATTGGAATACATGGAGCTCGATCTCCTTAAGTAGTCTCCATGCTTCATGTAGTGGACATGTCCTATAGTAGGTACGTTACTAAAAATCATAGATAAACTCCGTTTCACATAAGAAGAACCCACTAGAGTCTAGAAGTTGCAGTTGTGTGCTCGAAGAAGCTGCACATAACAATATCTGAACATCAATATCGGTCAAAGCCTTAGGCATAGGAATTCCGAACAGTGATTATTATTCGATATTATCAATGAACCATTATTTATATTCCTACTTTTTTTCATAAAGACACTAACAATGTAAAAAGTTTAATGCTAGCGATAAAACTATATATACCTACCACTACATTCTGATCATTAAAAAATACATAAATCTTCTCCATTTAATCGTAATTCTACACGCTTACCTACCCTTAGTAACAAAAACAACTCACCCAAACTTGTTTATTTTTAAACTAATCCAACTCCTTGAATTATTCCATCTAATTTTTTCATTCAAACTCGTTTCTTAAGCTAATCTTTATCATCTACCCTTGGAATATTCCCTCTACGAGGCGTCGGCGACACCGAATTAATTCAGCTATTTACTTCTAATTAGCGTCTCAAGTTTTAAAACTTTATATACCAAAAACGACCGCGCAGTATTCACTGAAATAATTCAATTGCGTCTGGGTAGATAATTACAAAGAAAACTTCATTGAAATTCCACCGGGAATTCCCTTTCTTGGGGCCCTTTGAGTTTAAACTAAAATATTTAAAGGAGAGGTTTTTTTTTATTTATCCTTTGAACATCGAATATATTACAATTATTGACATCGATTAACTTGATAGCGATAAAGAATCGTCCCAATACAATTACCATAAACGTGGCAAACCTATCTGAAGCTACGTGGCAATGGCGTACGGTATTTTATAAAAGTATTAAAAAATTTTTATTAGGTATACAGTGCTATTCAAACGTCCCTTCTCCCCCTCGTATCTTTTGGACGGCTACACTTACATTAATAAAATTTGGTGGGTAAAAATAAAGTGTTGTAAACTTGTCTACGAATGGTAACAGGTGACGTAATAGTAATAGATGACGTCACAGTGTCACTCTGGCCAATCATTTTAAATAGGACCTTATGGCAAGTGATATCTCGCTTGAAAGGCATTGACATTAGCTACATAGCCATATTAATTTTGTTTGGGTTTAAACTAATTTTGACAGATAAATTAAATGAATACGAAACATTAATGAAATTATTTTTTTTAATTTAAGTAATCAAATATCAACAATGGATTCTTATAGCAAGTGTTCGAAATGTGCTCCGTCTACTTCCTGACAGTAATACATCCTATTAGTAAACTCTTGTCGTACTCGTTCGAATGTGTCAGCTGAAATTGCATTGCATTCTTCAATAATACTTTCTTTCAAAACGCCAATGCCATCTGGTGCTATAGTATAAACCTTGGATTTCAAGTATCCCCATAGAAAAACATCTAATCGTGTCAGATCTGGTGACCGAGGTGGCCATTCTATAGGACCTCGCCGGCCGATCTACCTCGATATTCTTCATCCAGGTAACGTCTTACTGCACCATAATAATGTGCAGGAGCACCATCTTGTTGAAATGTTATTTCCAGATGGCCGAATTCATCTGGATTATCTTCCAGAATTTCAAAAATTAACGGCTCAATTGCATTTTGTAACATCTCCAGATACACTTCACCGCTTAAATTTGAATTTAGGAAAACAGGACCAACTATGTGGTTTCCCAAAATACCTGCTCAAACATTGACTTTTTCTGGAAATTGTTCACGGTTCAAGGAAATTTTTGTTCTACGAACAGGTGGACAATTTTGACAGTAGAGAGCATGACGCATGACATTTAATCAACCAACTCACTTGATTAATCATAATCAAAATGTCACAATAATGAACGGTTTAAATGTATTACAAACCTTAACCCTAATCTTTGGCTTAAAAAATTTGATTAGTTGATGTTTAGATTACGCGCAAGCGCGACCTATCAATCGAGGGAAATTACAGCATTCAAAATAGGATGCAGACGTACCTTTCGTATCGGCAATGTGTTTTACGTCTTTTTCTACTGTCCCACTGACAGTTCTCGTCAGGTCTATACTTTGTTGTTTACAGTCATAATTTATGAAAAGTGAATATTAATCTCATTGTTATATTTATTTAAATAATACAAAAATATGCCTAGATATACGAAAGTTTTCAAGTATCTTCCGTTAAAAAAAGAAGCAGGTAATTATAAATTTCATAGCCTTTTCTAATTTGGCTCAATAAGATCCTGATGATTTTATTTATCAAATTTGAGGTTAGCTATTTGTTAAAATAGCAAATAAAATAAACGACATACCCAAAAACCCGGATATAAATCCACACCAAAAAGGCTATTGAATGTACTATATTTGATCTTTTCGTTTCAGTAATTACCATAAATAAATTGTTAAAATTATAAATCTGCAACTTTCTCATTAATAAAGGTACTAATATGTGCATATTAATTAAACATTCTTTTCGTGTTCTGCTCTGATTTAAAGTATTTGTGGGATAATCATAAAAGTGTGAATCCATATTTCTCAGTCAATTAAACTGTATGGTGATTAACGTCTGGTTAGATAGGCATATTGATTGTCTGTATCTACACGATTTCGTATTCAATTATAGGTGATTGAAATACAGAATAAACGTTTATATGTAATGGTGTAACCAAATCACACAAATCTCACCGGTATCGGTAGTTTATGTGGCTTTCTAAAAGGGATATATTGCAAAATTTAACATAGAACTATGTTTTTGTTAAAAAAACAGCATGCTGGTGGTATCTGCTGTTGTTTTCTTTGTTTTAGAATTAAATAATTAATAGCAATGTTGATACAGTGTGACCATAAAGTAACGCATGCCTTCATCAATACTTAATAAACAGTAATATGAAAAAAATCTTTTAAAATATTTCACTAGTGTAAATTCGAATTCGAAAAAATTTCACCAATTTAATTCGAATACTGTTTAGCTGTCGAAACGCTTATGTCACTTGCGAAATTTTGATTCATTTAGGGTTAGAATTTCGTGTGGTGGTTTTGTCAGATACTTTGTATAGTTTTAACACCCCTCGTTTTAGTTTGACCACCTTCTTGAACCTTTTTAGTTACTCTATTTTCTAGTAATTAGCATATTAATAAGCAGTTATTAGTTGGACGAGAGTGACGCGAGAACGTTTTGGAACGAAGTTCCTTATCGCGCGTTGTGAAAGGAGGCTAGACGGATAAAATTCTTACGAAAAGTGGGGACCCGACACTTTTTGATATAGGAAGCTATTGTAAGCTGTGCGTATCGCATGTTTCTCTGTCTGTATCTTTCTCTCTTATAGAAAGCAAGCCAGATATTTTCAGTAGTAATACCCCTAGGGTCTTGATAATACCGAGATAATTTTGTCATAGAGAATGCTGAAAGCGTGTTGCTCGATAATAGCCCAAGGCCGCAGGCCGAGGGCTATTATCTTTGAGCAACACGCTTGAAGGATTCTCTACGACAAAATTTTGAGTATTTATCAAGACCCGAGGAGTATTCGATAAGATAATTTTTTACTTTGTAGATATCAAAAAATTGATTGTCAATCTGACGCTTAATACTTTTCAATACAAACTTTATTAGTTTTAATCAAAAATTATTCATTTTTATTTAAAACTACAGTTGTAAAAAGTACAATTGGTAAATTAATTTAACCGTTAGATGCAATACCAAATCTTTCCGACATTTTTAATCCAGTTGTCAGTTTGACGTTTAATTAATTTTTAATAAAAAGTAAACACCAAACTGAAAACACCACATGTAGGGTATTATCAGTAGTAATACCCCTAGGGTCTTGATAATACCGAGATAATTTTGTCATAGAGAATGCTGATAGCGTGTTGCTTGATAATAGCCCAAGGCCGAAGGCCGAGGGCTATTATCTTTGATTGGTTACTATATTCAGTGAAAAATTATCATTTCTATTTCGCATTGAACAGTGTGGTGTCGCGACGATAATTTTTTACTGGATGTAGTAACCAATCAAATTACTTAATTTCAAGTCATGTGTTAAATTTCATCCAATCACCGCTGTATTACAGCGATAATACCCTACATGTGGTGTTTTCAGTTTGGTGTTTACTTTTTATTAAACATTAATTAAACGTCAAACTGACAACTGGATTAAAAATGTCGCGAAGATTAGGTATTGCATCTAACGATTCAATTAATTTACCAATTGTACTTTTCACAACTGTAGTTTTAAATAAAAATGAATACTATTTGATTAAAATTGATAAAGTTTGTATTGAAAATTATTAAACATCAGATTGGCAATCAATTTTTTGAAAGCTACAAAGTAAAAAATTATCTTATCGAATACTCCTCGGGTCTTGATAAGTACTCAAAATTTTGTCGTAGAGAATCCTTCAAGCGTGTTGCTCAAAGATAATAGCCCTCGGCCTGCGGCCTTGGGCTATTATCAAGCAACACGCTTTCAGCATTCTCTATGACAAAATTATCTCGGTATTATCAAGACCCTAGGGGTATTACTACTGATTATTTTTGTTGAGTGTATACAGGTTTTTTGTAAAGAGATTATATACAGATAATAATAATAATAATAAATGCTTTTTTGTATTTTTAGCAAGTACGCACTATAACCTCTCTTTATTATTGTGCTAACAAAGTCATACGCATTATAATCTCCACATTTTGTGTGTTTAGCAAGTGTACGCGTCATAATTTTAATAAATTCAAAAACAAATTATATTTTTTTAATATTACAATTTCAGAACGTATGTATTTAGCAAGCCGTGCGTGTTCTAACCTATACGCTGTTGTGTTTACGAAGTCGAGAGAGTATATATACTCGTATATATACACTCTTGTATTTACAAAGTCCCGCGCATCTATGACGTGTATGAAAGAATAGACAGACAGAGTACATATATATATGTATATATATAAATAAATGTTTCGGTGTGTGTATGTATATGTACAATTCCTTCACTAATCAATCGAAAGGAAATCCGGGTGTCCCTTGACACCTCTCAAGTTTTTTATATTTTTTAAATCTACATTAATGGCAAATTTAGAGGAACTGCATCAAATAGTGCTAAATAATGTTGTGAAACTTGTGGATTATGATTTTTTAACGCCAAGAACGGAACTTCATCTAGGCAAGATCCCTTCAATCTAAGTTAACGCTAACTCCTTAAAATTTCCAGACTTTCTTAAAAAGCTGCTGGCGAATTAATGAACTTTTTAAATCCATATTTGAGAGGTCATACAAGAGCATCAGTTATGAACAAATCTACTAAGGTAAGAGAGAAATTGTACCTTCGTTAAGAATTTGAGAACTTTTTTTATACATATTAAAATATAATAATTTTAAGTAGTAACAGCTCTTCGCTTCTATGGAAGTGGTAGTTACCAAACTAAAATCGGGCTGAATTTATACTCTTGTGTTGGGTTTTTTAATAATAATTACTAAGCTTGTTGGCTTGTTGACTATTGGAATTGGAAATATCTAGTAAGGCTCAGACAATCAAAGATTCTGCTGGGTGCCTACAACCAGTTGAGATGAAAAGAATGCCTAAGTCAAAGTCAAACTGAACTAATAGTTTTAACAGGGATCCTAACTGGACATTGTCGCCTGAACGGGCACCTGAAAAAGCTCAAAATAGTGGAGGAAGAAGAAACCTCCATTCACATACTCCATGCACAGCAATTCAGAATCCTAGGGCACAACACTTAGGAGACTACTGGATAGAAGAGGGATAGAAGAGTCTTCGTGCAGAGTCTTCATAACGCGTTTTCGGAAACTTGATCGGGGGGACACGATCCCTAACCTGCACGTTCGTTTACCTAACCCGAGTTTCCTACCCGTGTTCGGAAACTTCCGAGTTGTTGACTGAATGATTGACCCAGGTTCATTTTTCGTAACCCACCTCGAGAGGTAGGTCGGTAGAGACGCTATAGGCTGGGCATGCGCATTACTGAAGGGTAATATAACATAATATCCTAATTCTTTTGGTGGTAACGAAATATATTGCTTTTATCAAACATGAACAAAAGGGACCTTGCTACATTAACGACGTTGGCATTTGATTATTTTTTGGAAGATGATGACGAAGTTGGAGGCAGATGTATGTTTTGTTATCACGTTAGCTGTCAGATCAAAAACCAAACCTACTACAGAACAGTTCCCGGGTAAGTGATCGGAGTGATTCATCTCGTGACCTCGCTGGATCGAGTTAGTGAGCCGGAGTAAGTTTCCGAAAACGCCTTTAGATACTTACGTGTGTGAGTTAAGTTGTTCCATTCCTGGTATAAACCGACATTTCCGACCAAATGAGTCAAAATTCATAATATTTTAACAATAATTCCTTTATTCTCCTGCATAATAAGTGCAATTTTCTACAAAAATTAAGTTTTTGATAATCACAGTGATTCCAACCTAAACTCAAGTTAAATCTCATAGTGATCAGTATTTTGAAGAATATAAAGGAATGAGTAAGATTGTTCCTAATAATTCCGATTGCAAACTGAAAGGCTTGTCGATATTCATTGTCCTATATGTAACTATTTTAGACATTTGTTATTCAATAAAAGATTTATAACATGTTGACGATCCTTAAGTGTTTGTTATTTTAATGCTGAACCGGCCTTTTGAGAAACCAGTCTACTAAATCGAAGACAGAAAACTACACAAACAGTGTTGTGGCCAACCACCCATAGCGTTGTCTATATTTTGAATAAATTATTCCAAATTGTTCCATTTAATGACTGATATAATGAATTGGATTCAAGAAATAATCTCCATAAATCTAACACTACCTTAATAAATTGTCGACTATTTTTATTGCTGCTAAATTTCTCTTGTTTTTATTAATTTGACTCGACATTATTTTGACATTAAGGCCCGGTATCCCATCTCGTTTTAGACTCGCTTTAAGTCTATGCTACAGATAAAATCAGAGTTTATCCCATGCGAGTGTTTCCCAACTAGTTAACTACTGATTTGTCCTAGGCACAAGTTAACTGGCCCTTGGTGGAGAAACTAACCTTTTTTTGGTTTCCATATTTACTTTCAAGTATTTTCAAGTCTCGATAATAAATCCCACTGGCGTTATTAAATTCCTGCTTAATTTGTTGCCATGCAGCTTCTTTTTTTCCAGTAGACACCAATACCGTTTTTTTAAATTCCACTACACTTTTGTGCTTATCTACTAGTTCCAACAACAACTTCACCTCTGTCTCTTTAAAGTTCTTGCTTCTACTTTTTTCACGAACTACTGTGTTCTCCATAACAATTTACAACATTAGGCCTAAAGCTTACACAAAGATCTAAGGCTAATAAAAAGAGAAAATTAACAAATATTTTTGATGAATTGTTCGATTACTTATCAGTGACAACATGGACAAACTGCGAACATAACCTCCAAAACAAACAAAATCGTTTGTCGTCAGCAAACATTTAGGATAATTTGTACTAACAGGGCTGCCAACGTCCTAGCCGGAGAGGATAAACTAAACGGATCACAAAAATTATATGGGAAACCGAAGGGTGGGTTAAACCTTTGTGTACAAACTATCCTAGGCTAGTTTCTCCTAAGGATAAATATATAGATGGGAAACCGGGCCTAAGCCTTAGAGCGAAGCTCGAGATTATTAATGCCAAAATAATGTAATTTAGATGCAACAAAATAGTCGACTATTGTTATATTCATAGAGATACTACAGATAGAGGCAACTAGCCAGCTCGAAACCCGTCAGCTTGTAAGAGATAGATGGAAAGTAGGAAATTTAGGCTGTCTTTCTCTAATAGCTTGTATGCTATATATACACAGACAAATACAGAAAAACTTCTAATCTCTGTCTCTTTCTCTCTCACCGGAGCTCAGAGGGACATTCCCACATACACAGCGCCCTATGGCTTGTTGCCTCTATCTGTTGTATCTCTATGGTTATATTACCCTTGACAACCCTTGTATCTATTCACTTGCTTAAGTCGTCCTAGCCTCCCGACTAAACGTTTACAAGTATTCCTTGCCATTTGATACGTTTATTTTCATCTTTTTAGCTAACTGTATTTTTGTAGTTACAAAAATAACTAAATAAAAATACTGATACCGAAAGATGCATATTTCCGTCATTCAAATCATACATAAATATCGACCAAAACATTCTCCGTCGTACGATTTTCAATATCCATTTCTCACGGTCGATTTGCGGGGTTTTTGATTAAAAATAAAAATTCGGAACAGCATAAAACGTTGTAGGCAGTGAATTTTTATCGATGTAAAGTACGAATCGATCAAGATAACTCATGTTATTTTAAAATCTTTTCCGTTTATTTTCTTTGCATATAAATTTATTCAAGATGAAAATATTTTGTTCCAGGTTCTCCGTCAGGCGTAGTGTGTCCATCTGGAACTTACAAATGTCCCGAAGGAAAGTGTATTCCAAACTTATGGGTGTGTAATTATCAAGCTGATTGTGAAAATGGCGCGGACGAAAGGCAATCATGTCGTAAGTTTTCTTTTTATTTATCAATTTATTTAATTAACGAGGAAATACCAGTTTTATGCAATTAGTAAGCAGGTTTCAAAAAAATTCGTTACGGAATTGAGCAAGAAGGAATGGGATCCAAATACCATTACCAGGCTTGGAAATATTGCCATTCAATGGTACACAGACGGCTCAAAAGCAATATAAGGAGCTGGGATAGGAGTGTCCGGGCCAGGAACCAAACACTCTGAAAGCTTGGGAAAAACCTCAAGTATCTTTCAAGCGGAAATCCACGCCATAAGAAAGTGCGCCCAGTTCAATATTTATAAGGGATACAGAAGACATAATGTCGGATAGTCAAGCAGCCATTAAAGCACTTAGCTCTTGTGTAATCAGTTCCAAAATGGTGTGGGAATGCCTAGACAAACTCAATGATCTAGGCGAGAACAATATAGTCACCCTACCATGGATTCCAGGACACACTGGAATAAAAGGAAATGAAATAGCTGATGAACTAGCAAAGTATCTCTCTGGGGGCCTGAACACTTTTGCGGAATCAGCCCCAATGTATTGATGGAAGAAATAGGTAAAGCCGAAGAAAAGATAAGATCTGACATTTGGAAAGATATAGTAGGGCTTATACAACCAAAGACTCTTCTGGGTGACTACAACTTGTTGAGATCAAATTAATTCATAAGTCAAAGTAAAACTGTGCTAAGAGTTTCAACAAGGATTCTAACGGGACATTGTCGCCTGAATGGGCACCTGAAAAATCTCAAAATAGTGGAGGAAGAAGAATGTAGACTTTCATATTTTTCATTTAACTTAGAGACTTTATTGACGATGTCATGGGAAAGAAAAAAGATTTCTTTAAAGAGAGGCGAAGAAAACTCAGCTGCCCGCTGCTTATGCCGAGTTACGTCTCACACGCTTCCCAAGTAAAGCTTATGTAATTTTCATACCCTTGCCTGTATTGCATGGAAGGAAAGATCCCTAATTAAGGGTCATCTACCAAATTCGACCTTGCACAATTATGCTTTGTATATTTTTTTGTTTCCCTACGTCCTCACGCTTAAGTTCACATAACGAAAATTTTATTAGAAATATGAAAGCTCCGCAACATGTAGGTAGCCAAGCGGTCCAAGCGGATTTTGGTTCACGTAATACTCTATAAGCTTCGTCAGTACTGAACTGGGAGACCGCCGATACCGGCGAGCGTTGTATCAACAATGGAACGGCACGCGACTACCGAAGCAGAGAGACAATGTTAGTCATAGAAGGATAGAAAAGCGAGAGATGGATTTTTATCCGATATTTTAGTGGTAGCAACCGAATTTCAATAAGGAATTGTACGGTCATAAGTAATTAGAGGATTCTGAGATTTTTATATAGTATTCATAAAGCTTCAAATTAGACTTCTTATCAATTAGTTTTTCCATTTAATACATATTTAATTCTTTACAAGGGCTCAAACTTTGCTTAATATGTGTAATTACCTCATGATTCGTATTTTTTTCAACAAAATTTGGTTAGCATTTCAAAGTTCAACATTAATCTACATGATATATTTTTTCCATAATTTTCAATACATCCATTACCTCAAAATTCTTTGCCAAAAATACTTCGATATTTTGTCAAATCGCTGCCGATAGATTCCCCTTAATGCAGAAATATCGGTTAGACTAATCGATCTATTCCACGATCTTTTCAGATCTATGATGGTCTTCAGAATCTGGGTTATTAGTCCACGAAATATAGCCTGGAAAAGACCATTTCACAATGTTTTTCTCCTGGCGGCTGATTTTTTATTGACATAGGTCAAAATTGATGCAGAATATAATGCACTCACCCTGAACTCTGATTTCAGTGAAAATAACTTTTTTGTGCATATCTTTTTTCCCTTCAATTTTACAGAAAAAACGTTAAAAACTTTTTTTTTCTCCTCAAAAGATCTACAAAACTAGACTTTACACGTAAAAAAATATTGATTAGGTCCGAAGTTATGAGCGAAAAAAACATTATTTACAGTATTATTAATAAACAAATTTAAAACCGGATGTTATTGTCATGACATGTTTATATCACACCTAATTATGCCCTCAAATTTACAAATAACGTGTACTAAATATGGAATCTTTAACTTGATTAGTTTGCAAATTATGACATGAACAAATTACGCGGTTTGTTTTGTTGGTAGATTTCACTGTGATAAGTCATGTGTTATTATTATTTTTCAGAAATATGTAATTCCGCACCCATGGGAACTATTATTTAAAACGACCTTAGTTAATGCAGTGTACCGCATGCCCAATGAATTTTGCAATATATTATCACGTACATTGATAGAGTATGAAAAAAACTTTAATCTGAAAAAAGATTCGTCCAGATTCCTTGAAAAACAATGGAATTACAAACCGTCAAAGTTTAAGGCTCATTGTTCAACAATTTCAAGGTGCAGTGAAAAAACAAAAGGTATTCATGATCGGAAAACGGAGTACTTTCACTCTTCAAAATATTTATTCAAAGGGGAACAGATAACTAAACTAAAAGCCATTTCCAAAGTTCATGCAACGCTATTATTGGAACGAAGTTTTATCGCGCGTTGTGAAAGGGGGCTAGACGGATAAAATTCTTACCAAAAGTTGTCACGACACTTTTTGATATAGGAAAAGCTATTTTAAAAAATTTTCACCATAGTCCGGGCGCGAACCATCAACATACGCGTCTATATCAAGGCATTCAACACATGCTGCCATGAGCTCTCATGTGTATTAGAAGCGAAGAAAGGTATTACATGCTGCAATGTGCGATTATATACAGATAATAATAATAAATGCTTTTGTATTTTTAGCAAGTACGCACTATAACCTCTCTTTATTATTGTGCTAACCAAGTCATACGCATTATAATCTCCACATTTTGTGTGTTTAGCAAGTGTACGCGTCATAATTTTAATAAATTCAAAAACAAATCATATTTTAATATTACAATTTCAGAACGTATGTATTTAGCAAGCCGTGCGTGTTCTAACCTATACGCTGTTGTGTTTACGAAGTCGAGAGAGTATATATATACACTCTGTTGTTGTGTTTACAAAGTCCCGCGCATCTATGACGTGTATGAAAGAATAGACAGACAGAGTATATATATATATATAAATGTTTCGGTGTGTGTACAATTCCTTCACTAGTTAATCGAAAGGAACTTCGTTCCATCCGGGTGTCCCTTGACACCTCTCAAGTTTTTTTCACTCTCTGGCTTGTGACGACGGAGTGGAGGTGTTACAGGGAAAGTTGATCCTCCAGTAAGAGTTGACTCTCCCTAGGTAAAGTCGACTATTACTGATCTTTTGAGTGAGAGTTTATAAAAACCCAAAAGTATTGAAATTTTATCAACATGTACTAATCGGAGTTGACTATATCTAGGATAAAGTATACTTTCACTGTCTGGAGGTAGTAAAAGTAGACTTTTTTGCAAAGAACAGGTTAACAGGTCTACAACAAATAAAAAGGCAGAACATTTATTAATAATTGAGTGAAGATAGAAATTAACCTACCATAACTTAACCCCTACCATAACCTAGTACGTATATTTGTCTTCATTTCATAAAAAATATAGATATATGTAATAATTCTATTAACCTTCCATAAACTAAAACTAAATTAATTTACTAGTGAATTTGTCTCTACAATAAACGAACAAGATATTATATTTAAATGTAAATGAATAGTTCGATCGAGACTAGAATCAGAAAATTTCTCGCTGCACGCCTTCATTCTCAACCCCGGAGCTGCATTAGTACTTTTCTCGGGAACTATCCATGATAAATTGATGATTTTTTTTCAAATTTCATACTACTCAACGAGAGGAATCCATTTTTATTATCTAAAATTATCAAATTTTACATCCCGAATCGTCAATGAAATATTTAAAGTTTAATCATTCCTACGGTTGCGTAAAGTTTAGTTTTGTAGATCTTTTGCGGAGAAATAGTATATTCTTCAACGAGTGCAGAATGATGGCTATTATTCACGCGGATGAAGTTTCCAAAACGAGCGAGAGCAGCGAGTGAATTTTGGAATCATCCAAGTGAATAATAGCCATTCTACACAAGTAAAATATAATTTGTGCGTTATTATTTAGTCGTGGAGAAAAAAAGTTCTTGACGTTTTTTTCTGTAAAATTGAAGGGAATCTTATTCTATATCAATTTTGCCCTCTGGTCAAGCAAAATGAGCCACTAGGAGAGAAATTTCATCGCCTATATAGTACAAGAATCCCGACATTCGACAGGCAGTCGCACTTATATAGGATGTGCTTTACAGTTTCCTCCTCTAGGTGACAGAATCGGTCAGCTCCATTAGCTTTGTGTGCTTGTTAAGCTCACCCTTTGCTTATTAGGTCTGCCGCAACTGTCGGCGAATGTCCTCTAATGAACCGCATGTCCTGGTAAGATTACTCACCATTATAGAGATTTCTGTGACACCCACTTTCTTGTGGCCATATTTATGGTTCCGCTCCAATGAGGATTTTTGTCAAACACTCACTATTTGGATGCTCTATTGTAAAAATGTGAGCCTAGCCAACGACAATAGTCCCACTTTGCTCGTGACGATATTCCAGATTGAACACGTATTTAGGCAAAAGAGTTTGAGAAAAAATACACTGCCGTTTCAATAGAGTACAGTAAAAATTGTTTCTATTTATAGCGTGTGGAAAAGTCCACTTTTTAGTGTTGAAACACT
>CAJUYG010001877.1:0-48683 GCA_910591675.1 Galerucella calmariensis | reverse complement strand
TTTCGTCAATGGGCGGTATTCCTGCGATCACTGCGCTGGCCTCCGCCGAGACCGTCCTGTAGGCACATAACTCGCAGAAGCATCCTCCTCTGCAGTGCCATAAGCATTGCTCTGTACTTGCTGACGCGGATCACTTGGCCCCACACTGGCACAGCATAGGGTAGACTCGAAGCCACGACGCCATATAGTACTCTTCTCTTGAAGTACCCAGGTCCCCTTAAATTAGGTAAGATCCTCGTAAGCGCTGCCACCTGCCTACTCGCTTTCTCACATGTTCTGATAACGTGCTCACCAAATATCAATTTGTCATCTATATGGACGCCTAGGTACTTCGCCGCCTTCTTCGGAACTATCTCCTGATCGTCGCATCTGAAGACCACGTCGCGTCTATCCCGCCGGCCCTTCAGGATTACGACCTCCGTCTTCTCCGGGGCAATCTCCAATCCTACATCCTCCATCCATGAGCTAATCCTCATTAAGACCACCTCCACCTCGTTCATAAGCGCCTGGGCATCCTCTCCGTATATCACGAGGGCCAAATCGTCCGCATAGGCCACCTTCTCGCATCTCGGCCCCACATCTAGCTCGAGAACACCGTTGTACAGGACATTCCAAAGTAGTGGTCCGAGGACTGATTCCTGTGGAACGCCCTGCGATACCGGGGTCTCCCTTCTCCCAACCACAATGCTTCTGTCGCAGAAGTAGTCCTTTACCGTGTTCAGTAGATACTCGCTGACCTCCATCTCCTGGAGTACTCGGATAATTTGGCTCCATTTGGCGGTGTTGAAAGCGTTCTTGACATCCACCAACACCGCCGCGCTCCACTTATGTGTTCCTCCGCTCGCCAGCCTGATCAGCTCCCCTATAGCGCCCACCGTTGACCTCTTCCTTCGGAACCCGTACTGCCTCTCCGAGAGCAGACCTCTGTCCTCAAGCTCGCCCTCCAGTCTACCTTTCACAAGTTGTTCGAAAAGTTTAGCCGCAGCGTCGATTACGCAGATGGGCCTGCATTTCTTTCTGGCAGGGTCCCCTTTGGGTATCAGGCATACCCGCGCTTTTTTCCACTCCCGCGGAATGTTCGCTCCCCTCAGTATGCGATTAGTCATGTCCAATAGGAGATGTGGTACCTCCTCTGCAGCTATTTTTACACTCTCCGCCAATACCCCGTCCAAGCCAGGAGCCTTGCCAGCCTTCAGCCTCGAAGCCGCGTCTTTAAGCTCCTCAAGCGTGAACTCCGTCACGTTGTCTGTCGCCACTTTAGTGAGGTCAGCCCTGTCTGCGGTTGCTGGAAATAATTCTCCCACAACCCTAATCTTTTCTGACTCCGGCATCTCGTACGGCGTCAGCATGCCTTTGAGTCTGTTGGTCACGATCCTGTATCCCTGCCAAAAGGGATCCTGTTCCAATTCGCTGCAGAGCATCCTCCAGCTTTCCTCCTTGGACCTACGTATCTTCCTCCTTAGCTGGCGCCTTGTGTCTTTGTAGGTCGCTTCCACGCGATCGGTCTCCTCCGCCAGTGCTCCTCCCGCTCTCATCCTTGTCAGTCTTCTGCGTATGGAAACGCAGGACCTTCTGTTCCTCTCTATCTCTTCTGTCCACCAAACGGGCATCTTCCTGATGTGGGTAGCACCCCTTCGGCTGCTCCCGTTCTGGGCGGCTTTGATTATCCCCACCACTTCCCGTGGAGAGTCCGGATGCCTTGGGGCCATCAAATTTAGCGTGTTCCTAAGTGCCTCATCATCTATAACCACCTTGCCGCCTTCGCTACGCATCCTGCTCCCATCAGCATCTTCGACCTCGATCATAACATACCTATGGAGACTAAGTGATTCCAAATCATCCAGGACTGCCCATCTCCTTACTTTACCAGCGAGCCCAGTGGAGCAGAACGATAAGTCTATGATGGACTTCTGGTCCATTCGCACAAAGGTAGGAGTCGTTCCCCTATTCAGGATTACCAGTTGTTGCGCCATCAGGCAGTCCGACAGGTAGTCTCCGCGCTGGTCTTGTCTATCCGAGTTCCATAGGGCCGCCTTTGAATTAAAATCCCCCACAACCATAACCTCCCTACCCTCGTTCTGAATGTCGTCCATCAGGTCATCGATATATTTCCTAAACGTCTCAAAGTTCACGTTGGGCGAAATGTAGCCATTGTACAGGGTGAACCTCGCTAGTCTCAGCTTCGAGTAACCCCTTCTGAGAAAGTGTTCCATCACCCCGCACCTGCGGTTCCTGCAGTACAGGGCCGTACTTTCTTCCTCATCGACCATCCACCTTGCATCCCCTCTAGTCTGGGCCCTGTTGGGTTCCTGCGTTGCAATAATATCGACGTTGAGCGTGTCCGCCGTAGCTCTGACTAGGTCTTGCGCCCTGCCCACCCTATCGACGTTTATCTGTAGGATCTTTAGAGGCATAGTAGTTTTCTGGCCTAGTCGCGTCCGCTAACGCGTGGGGTGCCCCCCCTACTGTGCTGGCTCTCCTCGAAAGTAGCCTCTGCCTCCTCATGGCCTCAACTGCGCTCCTAAAGCTGGGACATGTCATCTGATCCAGTCTGTGCCCGCTAGCCTCGCATTTTGGGCAGTAAGGAGCCTCCTTGCAATCTCTGGCTTTATGTCCCTTTTTCCCGCAGTTTATGCACATCTCGCTGCCCTTGGACTCCTTACAGTTCGCAGCGATGTGACCAAAGCTAAGGCAGTTGAAGCATCGTGTCATTGTGACCTTCTCCTTTATGTTGCACCTAACCCAGCCTATCCTGATCTTCCCCATTTGGGTCAATCTCATGGCTTTATCCCTTGGAAGCTCTACGGTGGCGACCTTTTGCGCCGTGTTGCCCATCTTTAAAGATTTGACCACCACCTGGTCGCTGTCGATGCCCACCGCTTTCCCGACCTCTCGCTGGACCTCCTCCTCGGTTGCAGTAGCGTCCAACCCCATTATGAAGTTGACCGATCCACCCCCGAGCCTGGTCACCCTCATGTCAGATAGTCTGCTCTTAATTTCGTCCTGGAGCTTATTGGCCATTTTATTGTCTCCCTCCACAGTAAGGAGTAGATCTCCGGCTCTTGACATCTTTATGTCCCTAATCTTGACCCCGATCTTGTTTATATCAACGCCGTCCTTGACCTCCTTCAGGAGCTCGGCGTAGCTCCTCTCCCCCGCCTTGATGGCCAATACCTCATTTCTTGTGTGTTTTCTCGGGCCACGACCTCCGTTCCCGATGTATACCACCTGTACCTCGGTGTCCCTGAACACATACTCCAGGATCTTCCTGCAATGGGTGCCCTCGACCTCGCCTGTGGGTGCAATCGTGACAGCCGTCCTACCCCTTCCCTCCACCATTTCCCTAAGCTTTGTCACAGCATTGTAGACTCGCTGTTCTCCCTCTCCGCTACTCAGTGGGACAGGCACCAGGTACATGATGCTATCTCTCTCGATCACCTTTCCCCGGCCTGTAACAATCTTGGTGGACTTAGTAACTCCTCAGGTCCCAGCGTATTTAGGACCTCCCTCGAGTCCGGGTTGTCATCCAATACGGCTCTTGCCGGGCCCGTTGCCTCCCTGCTTGGATCCGCCACCACAGCAATATCGCTCCTGTCCGAGATACGCATGGTCGGCTGCTCGACCGTTGTTCTGTCGAATAGCTCTTCCGGCCAGTCTTCTTCCAGGTATGGGGCTATCTCCCCAAATGTTTTACCTCCCTGGAGGGCTCTGCGGATCTCCTCCAGCCTGTGCATCTCTTTTACCTTTCCGTCATCTTCGGTTTGTATCCCGATCTCCCGAGTCGCCGGCTTGGCTGCTGTTGGAGGATCCTGAGCTTCGATTTGTGCATCCTGTCTGTCTACGGCCAACCGTGCTCTTTCCAATCTTATGTTTAGCGCAGTGGCTAGATGTTCCATAGCTTTAATACCCTTCTTTATCTCCCTCTTTGTGTTTGGGTTCTTTCCCCCAGTTCGGCAAGTGCACCTGCCTGTTTAATAACCTTGGTGACTATTTCTTCCAGGTTCCTAATGGCCCTATCCCTGTCAGTGTCCTCCTTTCTATCATTCGCCTCTATCCTAATAATCGTGGGTAGCTTGGCCCCGCGACTGCCTCCATCCTCTAGGAACACTCCATCCTCATCGTCGCTCTTTGATCCCCCAGGACCACTCGTTGTGTGCATCTTGGCATGTGGACCGCCCATAACTAGCGAAGTTTTCCTGGTCTTCCCCCTTAGTTTTCTTTCCCGGTCCTCCGGGGTGGAATCATTCCCGTCCCTCTTCCTTTTTTGGCCGTCCTGGGTATCATCATCGCTTATCTCGCTTAGCTCTTCCCCGATGACTCTCTTCAAGTTGATTGCCTTATTCTCGTCCCCCTGCGTATGGTGATGCTTGTCCGCATCACACTCGTACGGGTCCCCTCCCGCGTCTACAACCGTGACGTTTCCCTCCCCATCACTGCTATTCAGGCTACTCAGACTACTTATATATATATATATATAGAAATAACCAAGTTTATACAGTTGAAGACCTGCTTGCTACAGAAGAACTAAATCAGTCTTCAAATAATTCAAGATTTAATCTAAGTGCACCACAAACTCCTTCAGCTGGAAAAAACGTCATCTCACATCCTGAAGTTTCTCAGCCAAACTTAACTGAAACGAAAGATACACAGGGAGAAAGAGCAGAATACGGAGGAGGTGAAGAAGTATTAGCAGAAACTAGTACGAAGAGCATTGTGGCTGATGAGAGGAAGGAATTCAAAACAGTAAATACCAAAAAGGCTTCGACTATTGAAAATAAATTTGTTAAAAATAAAATACTCAACACTGTAAACAGAACTACAAGATCGGGTTCTGTTAGCCAAAAATAATTAGTATTTATGTCACTTAAAGTAGCTCATCTTAATACACGATCTCTAGTTCTACATTTCAATGATTTTTTGCACTTAATACAAAATGAAGGTTTTGAGGTTATTGGAGTTACCGAGACATGGTTGAGAAAGGACATTAGTAGTGATATTGTAAGGTTAGGCGAATACACATTAGTTCGGAGAGACCGTCACTCGAAACGTGGTGGAGGAGTAGGTATGTACATTAAAAATAAATTTAAATATAAAATTTTACTGAGTGGATGCCTGGATTTTGTCGAATATATATGGATAGAAATCACTTTTTGTGGACATCAGCTAGCTATTGGTACTTTTTACAGACCACCTAAAGCAGATAAAGACGCATTTTTTCAGATTTTTGAGGATATTTTGTGTGATATGTATGCACACTATAATCAAATTATATGTGTAGGTGATTTTAATTTTGACCTTTTAGACATTGAGCTACCAGAATTTAACCGATTTAATACAATTTTTGATATTTTTAACTGCCATCAACTTGTAAATGAACCTACTTGCTTTTCACCCACCCGAAGCTCACTTCTCGATTTGTTTATAACTAATTATGATTTGCAGAAGTGTCACATAAAAGTAACTCAAACTCATTTTACGAATCATTCATTGATATCTTGTAAACTTGATTTTGCAGCAATTAAAATTCCAATTCATAATAAAATCTCCTACAGAGACCTAAAATCTATAAATTTAGAACAACTACAAGACATTTTAAATCAAATGCCCTGGTATAATATATATGCCACTAATGATATCGATAAAAAAGTTGAAATACTAAACAAAAATATTTTGGAAATAATTGATATTTTTGCTCCTATTAAAACTATTCGTATAGGAAAAAAACCATACGCACCTTGGATAACTGAAAATATAAAATTCATGCAAAAACTAAGAGATAAAGCGTTGAGAAAATTTAAAAATAATAGTACACCTGCTAATTGGTCTTACTACAAACAAGTTAGGAACTTCACAACCAATGCAATACATAATGAAAAAAGGGCATATCTCAGATACAAATTTGCAAATACTAATACTAAACAAACTTGGCAAGAAATAAAAAAATTAAATATTTCAAAAAATAAATATAACGATATTCCCAGTCAGTTAAATGATGTTGAAACTATTAACAAGCACTTTACTAGCATCGAAAATAAACAGCCAAATCACAATATAATTCATTATTACAATTCTCAAATAAAAAATAATATAAATAATCCTCTTGTGTTCACACTTGTGACAGAAGGAGTGGTTTCAAATATAATTTTAAATATTAAAACTAAAGCTTACGGAACCGATAATATGAATATCGATATAATATTACTTTTTTGTCCATTTATAATTCCTTATATTACTAATATTATAAATCAATGCATTTTGACCTCTTATTTTCCCGCGGAGTGGAAATATGCAAATGTTATACCTATACCTAAAATTAGCTCACCAACTGATTTGAGCCATTTAAGGTCTATTAGTATTTTACCCGTGTTGTCGAAAGTATTGGAGAAGGTTTTGGATATACAAATTAGAGAACACCTTAATAAATTTAAATTATTACCTACAAAACAATCTGGATTTCGCAGTGGACATAGTTGCGCCACTGCCCTTGCTGATATAGTTGATGATTTAATTCAGGCAGAAGATACCAATCAAATAAGTATATTAATTTTATTAGATTATTCCAAAGCTTTTGATATGTTAAATCATCAAATATTGTTGTCAATCACTCACTATTTAGGCTTTTCTGATGAAGCTACTAAATTTATAAAATCCTTTTTGAGTGATCGATTCCAAAGAGTACAAGTAGGTGAAAACAAGTCTCAAAAAAATCAAATTAAAACTCGGGGTGCCTCAAGGCAGTATACTTGGTCCACTATTATATACTTTGTATACCAGTAACTTTCAGAACTCTCTAAAACACTGTAACTATCATTTTTATGCTGACGATACCCAAATATACTGTTCTTTTAAATATGAAAATTTAACGGATTCTTCTAATTTAATCAATAATGATTTAAAAAATTTAGCTAAGACCTCATCCGATCACCTACTGAAACTAAATCCTCTTAAATCGTCTGCTTTGCTATTCTGTAAGGATTCTGTGAGAGATGCTGTTCAAAACCAGATGCAATTAGAAATAGAATCTAAAATTATTCCTTTTAGCAGCAAAGGAAAAAGTCTGGGACTCGTTTTTGATAATAAGCTACGATTCAAAGACCATATTACATCTAAATTGAAACTTTCATACTGTGGATTGAAAGCAATTTACCCACATAGACACTTTTTAGATGTTGACATAAAAAAAAAGTTATGCGAATCACTTATACTTTCCTTATTCGATTATTGTGACACGGTATATGGTTCATGTTTAGATGCTGTTGACAAAACTCGGATTCAAAAAGTCCAAAATTCGTGTATCCGTCTTATTTACGGCATTAGACGTGGGTATAGGGTATCCCATAAACTCAAAGATCTGAAATGGCTTAATATGCATAATCGCCGTAAATTGCATTTTGCTTCATTTATATTCAATATTATAAAGTTCAAAACCCCACCATACTTACATAAAAAAATTAAATATCGTACTGATGTCCATAATATAAATGTGAGACGAAAGCAAATGCTTACCATACCTCTTCACCGCAAAGAAATATTCAAACGAGCATTTTCATACAATGTGGCAAAAGTTGCAAATAATTTATTAGAAAATAAACTTTTCAATGTCTTAATATCTCCAAAAAGCTTCAAAATGAACTATAAAAAATACCTATTTACTCTGTGATGCTGATACTATTGTCAGTTTCAATTTGTTTTGTTTCTTTTTTTTTATATGTTTTTTTTTCTCTTCTTTTTCTTGCACAATGACAACTATTTTATACATTTTAAAGTCCTTTCTCAATTTGTTTCTTTATTACTCTGATAAACAAGGTTACATGTATTTAAAACTAATATATTTGTTTTTCTCTGTATTAATATTGTATATGTAGTATTTTTGTTCTAAATTTTTACATTTCCTTTATTTCTTTTTTTTTTTTAGTTTTTGTTTTGTTTTTAAATAACAATTTATTAGCTAAAATCAGAATCAATAATTCCTGTGTGTAGTTAGAAATAATCTGGCTTTAGCAGAAGAACAGACATTTAAGTCCAAAAGACATAAATGAACTGAGCTAAAATGCCAATTACTCAATATACTAAATCGCATACATTATATTATATTTAATTTATTGCTGTATAATATTGGGTAATAAACGTATTTATTATTATTATTATTATTATTACTTTTATCGCTGCTGGTCTGGCTTTCCATAGATCTGTTGTACGTCAGCTTGTAAATGCTGCTGTTGAAGTTTTCCTCCTCCCACTCCGGCGTCGGAGGGCTGTCTGGGGTCTGGGGTAAGGACCACCCTCACCTCCTTGCCCTCTGCCCTTCCCACACTTGGTGGTGGTGTTCTAGCGATTCCCGATCTCCTGAAGTATTTCCCCTCCTGCGCCCATATATCCGTCTTGTCCTCGGCGGCGATGTCCGTACCAAAACCCACGTCACTTGCGCAGTAGTCCTTCTCCTTCCCCTTCCAGGTATCTTGAGTATTCTTAAGTAGCTCGTCCGCGCTGCTATCCAGCTTCTCCCCTCCATCGCCTTGTTTTTTTGAATTCTTTTCCACGTCCATTCTCATCCCACGAGTAGGGCAGAAATACTGGTCCACCGGGGCAGTGCTCCCTTACCCCGGCAAGGCCTTCCCTCTTTGGGCTACCCCGCGCGCCCTCGCCATGACGCCGGGGGGCTGCTCGCGACCCTCTTCGGGGGGCCATTCATCCCTCGCCGCAGTTTCCCAAGCTTGGATTCCGTTGGACTCTTCTGTCTGGGTTACCATACCATAGCCGAGTGGTCCCCGTTTTTCGGCGCCGGGAACTCGCCGTTCGCCCTCCGTATCTGGTAGGACTTGTCAGCGTGTTCGGGTGTAACTTGGGCGAGCTGGAATCTTCTACTGGCATTTAACGGTGCTACCCTACTCGACATCAGTAGCCCCACCAGTGCCCCACTGACCATTTTTGAGCTGTTTCTTAGCTTCACTCGTCCCTTCCCGTCCTTGCGGCTCGAGAAGGGAGAAGTTACTGAGCCACTCCACCAACGACAAGGTCTTACAGCTCCTAGGAGCTAATTGTAGTTAAATGCTGAAGTTTGCTCTCGAAAATGGAGGAACTTGTTGAGAACATACAAAATATGTAAGGATAACATTTCTAAAACTGGAAGAGGCCCAATTTGATTTGAGTATTTTAAAATGATGGATGAAATATTAGGTGATCAGTCTAATATTACCTCTCCCAATTCCATTAATATTTCAAGCTTAACATCAAAAGCACCTAAAAATCAAGAGGAAAATGATACTCAAACCAATATCGTAAATGATAATCCCGAGGATAATCCTCTACTAGAAATAACTAATTTAACTTCAACCTCAACTCCGAGAAATGAAAATCTGGAAATTGTAGGTACACCTTTGAGTGAAAATAAAAATAAAAGAAAAAATGCTAATATTGAATATTTCAAAGTTAAAAAACAATATTTTGAAAGCAAAAAAGAGGAATGGGAAGAAAAAAGAGAGTGCAAAAAAGGCAAAGATGATAAAATATTAGAATTGATGAACAGAAAGTTGATGTTGGAAGAGAGGAAAGTGAAAGCTTTAGAGAACTTGGTGTTAATTAAAAATTTAGAAATGCAAAATAGAATCAAGTTGTGAAATATTTGTATTATAATTTGATATTGTCATTTTTCTCAGTATTATCATACACATTTAAGTTACCATTATTTGTTTAACATTTATCAGAATATTATTTATTTTCAAACTTTAAGGGTGATATTTTTTTATTTAAGCATATTATTTTAGTTTTTTTATAATTATTATTTAGTTTTTAATTTCGGTGATATTTTTATTTTGTGTTTAAACTTAGCATTTATAAGTAGGTGATTTAAAATAAAATAATGTTTTTCATCATGTTTTTTATTTCAAACTTACAGCACATAATTATTAACAATGTAATCAAATTGGATGTGATGAAGTACATTCACGTTTACCATATATACCATAGTAATTAAATTATAAGTTAATGTGAATAAAACAAAGGTAGTTATAACTTTATACCCAGAATAACTATACCTAGTATAAATCTCTCTTGTAAAACCGGCCCTTAATGATACATTTTCAGAAAATTTAAAATTGCTGATAAAGAAAGCTAAAATAAAACAAAACGCAATTCAGAATGTAATTAAATATTCACACATGACCGATATTAAGTGTTAAGGCCCTATACTACAGCATTGTAGTTCCAACCTATTCGTACGCCAGTGGAATATGGGGACTATAAATTAAGGAGAAATAATTCAAAATCACTTGTGGAAAAATTTTCTCTATTTACAGAAAACTACGCCCAGTTACATTTTGAGAGCTGAAATAAAATTGGTGAAAATTGGGTATTTTATTATAAAACAAGCTCTAGAATATTTATTGAAGATTGAAAAGTTACCTTTAAATAGATTTCCCAAGATAGCACTAAAGAGAATGTGTCAACTAAACCAGCAGAATAAAATAGTATCAAAATATAACTGGATCAGACAATTAAATGACATCTTACATAAAATCGGAGCCTCGGAACTTGGTATTGATATTTTTGACTCGGAAACAATCATCACTATTTTAGAAAAATTTGAGCAACATAGTTATATAGAAGATTGGAACAAAATACTTTTTCAAGTACATACTGCCCAATGTATAAGCAAATTCTACAAGGCAAACATCCTTTCCATTGTACAAATCACTTAGATCTCTCCATAACTTTACATATTAAACGCTTAATCTCACAGATACGCAATCACAATAGTCATATAATTTACATGTATGTTAATAACAATGCATACACAATAAAAACCAAAGAAGTATGAACTATTTGTAACTGCCTTGCCTTAGAATCTCTACAACACTTATTTTTTGTTTGTCCAGTGTATGAAGGAATTAGACGCCTCTTTCTTGAAATACATATATCAATCCGTAACTGACATTGAATCAAAAATAAATAATGAAGCCGAACCACAAATTATCTATCAAATATATGACATAATAAAGAGAATATTAAAAATCAGGTCTTTCATTGTAAATGAATAATATCACCTCACTCTTGTCGAAATATGTTATCCAAACCTAATCTGCTATAAAATTTATTATTAAGATATATGTTTTGTACTAGCTAATATTGTTATAAATGTTGTCACCCTTGTTCATGTATCCTCATACGAAAGAACAATAAAGATCTATCTAATTAAATTATAATTTAATTTATTAATCCGTTATACACCTCATGAAATATCTCTAATCTTCTGTCTCTGCCAACTTCAAATTCTAAATTTTCGTCTTCAATAAGATCATTATTGTCATCTTTCACTTCATAATCAATATCTAGATCATCCAAATTGATACATATGTTATGTATAATACAAGCAGCAATTACACTTTTAACTATAAAGGGTATTTTTATGTTTTCAAAATATTTTAGTCTTCTAAATCTCCCCTTTAATAAACCAAATGAGTTTTCAATAATTACTCTGGTTGCCGAATGTCTAGAATTAAAATTTTTTTGTAAGTCAGTTAGGTTGCCATTATTTTTAAATGGCGGTACCAGCCACTCAAGGTTTGGATAAGCTGAGTCTCCAAGAATAATTAAATTATTTAAATTTTTTTCACTACACACTTTAAATATGTTGGATTTTTTCAACACTCTAGCATCATGCACTGAACCAGGTTCTCCACAAAAAATGTCAATAAACCGCTTATTGTGGTCACAAACTGCTTGCAGAACTATGCTATGACTACCTTTCCTATTGCAATATGCAAGTTGAACTTCCCGTTTTGGTTTTTTTATATTTATATGGCACCCATCGATAGCACCAATAACATGGTTTATATTTTGTTTGTTTGGTTTGCTGTACTATATCTGTAGATTCTTCTCTTGAGGGCCATTTAATATAATCTCCACTCACGTCAACTAAGGCTGAAACCACCCTATTTATGCATGTATGTGCAGCACTTCTGGTAACATTAAACCGATCTGAAATCTGTCTAAATGTTTCCATGTTAGCGAGATACCAAATTGTCATAAGTAAGGCATGTTTTGGTGTTATTTTTTCCCTTCCATATAAATGTGATGGTAGTTTGCCTTGTAAATTTAATGAATCCAACAAATATTGAAAAGTGGTTCTAGAGATCCTGAAATTTTCTCTAAACTGTTGGTAATCAAATTTATCCACACAATCTTCAACATATCCTTTCATTCGAATCACGGTCCTGTGGATAGGTGGCCCAAATTCATTTGGAAAATCGCTATCATCTTCATTACTTTCATCGAAAGAACTACTGGAGTCGCTTAGCATTTCTACCATTTCTTCGAAGTCCTCCTCAAAAGAATCATCATTATGGAGCAAGTCCTATAGACATAATTCTACTATAGACATTGTATAAATTCAAACTTATCTACTTACCATAACGATATCTTCCAAATTATCTTCTACTTGCATATTCTTATTGAAAACTAAATAATAAACAGTAACCTAACCTAAATCCACTTATTATAACACGATGAAAAATTATCAAACAACTATTAACCTATATTATATATTATTAAATATGCAAGCTCAACAATTAAAACAACTTTAAAAGTACACTGAAGCAAAACCAACTAAACTCAAACACGATCTATCATTATAAATCAGCATAACCTCAATATTAGTACCACGTGTTGTGTTGTCAAAATAGTTTGTGACGTCACGTGGACATGCCCTTTTTGCGCATTCTTTTTAAGATTTCCTGTTCACTTTGGTCAGCCGCTCAGATTGAAAATTATCTCAACAGAGCTGAACAGAATAGTGTAAAAAGAACACAAAAAATATAAAAATACATGAGAGTTATGCAACCTATAGAACATAAAACTCTGTAGCTGCAATCGATTACTTGAGAATTATGGTATTCTTGTACATTATTATTGAGATGCGAAATCAAATATTCATTAAAACTATATTTTTTATTGAATTTATCTAACCCAAACTCAGGAGAATAAATGAAATTACAGACATTTTGTATTTGGTAATATCCTTACATTGTGTATTTGAAAAAGGGGAAGGAAATATAATCATTACATTCACCCTTCCCCTTAAAAGATATCCAATGCTTTGTAATGAACATTAAGTTATTCAGGAAGGGGAAAGGAATATAAACATTGGATTCACCCTTCCCCTTCTTGATTTACTTGATATGCGCGTACCAAAATATTGAATGCATACATTCAGTCGCCCTTGTCATTGTTGAAAAATATCCAATACTTAGTAACGCGCATATCAAGTGATTCATGGAGGGGAATTACTAATCCACTGATTATACACCATTCCCCTTCTTGAATAACTCAGTGTGCATTACATTGCATTCATCACTAAAGCAGTGCGATCAATATTTCCTGTTCGAAATCATATTATATATTTACTACAAATTCGGTGTATATTTGTGGTTATCGCAAATTTTTCGACGGAAAATAGGTGAGTAATATCGATTTTTCGCACACTAAGAAATTCGTGTGTCCCTATAGTTCACCGGACCCCAATATTTTATTTCAGCTAAGATGCTATACAGTGATGGGCAAATGTGTGGAACCAAGTAAATATCTCTGGAATTATTAGAGATATCAAAATGAAATTTAGAAGGTGGATACTACAATAGATTGCCCATTTGTTTTCATATTTTTTAACAATTTTGAACTTCCGGTTTTACCGGAAGTAATGTCGATTTTAAAATTTGCAATGGAACACCCTGTATATTATTTTAGTTTCTGATGAAACATTTTATTACGAATACAAAAATATCGTCCTTTTCTGTGAACAATCTCAAATTGATATTGCTACGTATCTAGCGATATTGAACAGCCACTTCAAGCTGTAGTGATCCGTTACGACAGTGAATTTGGAGCCTTCCAAATACGGACGCAGTTTTTCTATGGCAAAAGATCACGGCCAAACACTCCTTCTCGGTCGTGTTGCATTTGCGCTCTGCCTTCGTCAACGATCTACTAATGCCCATTTCCGCCAGAATGATCGTAAGCCGAGAATAACTAAGAGAGCCTCCAAATTTAAGGGCTGCTTAAATAAATTTGGGTTCCACCAGATGTTTCTCGGGGAAGCTTAGCTAAGTGTTCTTTGGCATTGGCAACGTTGCAGTTTGAGTTTCGATTTAGGGAATTTTCTCTTAGATCTAGGACTTTTCTGTTCCAACTATTAAAACGATAAACAAACTTTTGTGTTGAGCTGTTTTGCTCAGGATTCTTTTCTCTTTCTAAATTTTTTTAATATGGAACACTCTAAAGTTAAAAAAATTAGATCAGCAAATTATACCATTGAAGAAAAGGAGTTATTAGTTAACCTCGCTGTTAAATACAAGCATGTAATGGAAAACAAAATAAAGGATGCAGTGTCAGTTGGGGACAAAAGCAAGACCTGGCAAAAAATAGCCAATGAATATAGTATAGCGCCAAATCGAAGTGTGAATTCTTTGAAAAAATTTTATGAAAATAGAAAAAAAGATTTAAGAAGAAAAATTGGAGATTACAAGGAAAGAAAATATATAACTGGAGGTGGACCCCCTCCGATTCTGAATACTGAAGCGACAGATGACTTGCAATTACAAGTAGTCAGTGAAAAGACAGTATTTGGTTTAAAGGATCCATTTGATTCTGACAAATCAAATTCACTTTCACCAATGCTGTCACAGGTATTTTTAATTCGTCATTTTTTATTTGTGAAATAACTTTTTTTTCATTTTAGCACCTGAATCAAACTGCAACTACTTCAACAAGTAGTTGTGATGAATTCCTGTCAATGCCATTCATTGAGCCAAATAATGTGGAGCTAATAGAAATGGAATTAGGTGCAAATATTGAAATAATATCTAGTAATGAATTGGCAAATGGACAGTTCCAAGTTTCCGGTACTTCAAAGTCAAGCTGTGCTTCATACAAATTCAGTGATCTAAAAAAACCACTTACTGAATGTTTGAAAAGGCCATCACAAAGTGGAAAAGCTGAGGTACCTACTTATTTTATATTTTATTTTAGATTTTTGCATTGTATTTTTGGAGATTAGATTACTTATTGTATTCTTCCACACATTTTTAGATAAAAAATAAAACACCTAAAGAAATTGCTTCTCGTCGCCATCCTCATTCCACCATAAAAATTTTATCAGCTTCCACTCTTCATGACAAGTATGAAGCATTAGTTGATGAGAAATTAGTTAATGAGGACTTTTTAAAACATAAGGCACAGTTGGAAATGGAATGTTTACGAAGAGAACATGATCTGAAAGTAACCATATTGAATTTGGATATTGAAATGAAAAAAAAAAGCAGTTGGAAGCTTTGAATGAAAGGAATAATTATTAGCTACATAAATTTCATATTTTACCTGTGTTAAACTGTTTAGTATCAATAAAATTAATAAAAACCACAAACAAATTTAACCAATGTTTTCCTTAATTGATTTAAAATTGCTAGTAAGTACAGCTAATCTGTTGTCAGTTGTTGCTAACTAATTTGGTATCATAAGGATTGGAGAACATTTATTAGCAGTAACAAAAAAGGCACTATTTAAAATATACCTGCTGGTTTTTCATAAATAACTTGTAAAATATGTGGTATTACATACTGTTATGTACAAAAGAACTTTTTATTATGTATTTACAAATTATTAAAATAATTTACAATTTCATTTCTAAATATTGGGACATTTATTTCTCCTGCATGGTTGATGATATCTGGAATATTTCCCATTTCAATCAAATAATCCAGTTGCTCCAAGTCCCCATCTCCAGGGGGTAATTCCTCCCTCATATTGATAGCCAGGTTATGCAACACGGCAGTAGCAGGAATAATTGTTAGGAGGGTACTCAACTTAAGCCTACAACCATAAGCTAAAATTGGAAATCTTCTTTTCCAGACACCAAATAATCTTTCAACAACATTTCTAGTTTTCACATGTGATTCATTGTAGAGTTGTCCTGCTCTAGTTTGAGGCTCTGCGAAGGAAGTGAGAAGGTAATTCTTTAGAGCGTAACCACTGTCACCTAAAACAGAACTAGATAATAAAAGCCAAATAACTTGACTTGAGTATTGCTTCATAAACAAGTTGAAGAATTTATTAAACTTTAACAACTAATATGATGGAAAAATGGCACAAAATACATTTCTATAATCATTGCTCAAAAATAGAGTGTTGTTTCAATTTTTAAATAGGACTATTTTAGTTTACTTGCCTAGAAGAAGTGAATTTGGAAATTCGTTGTTTTCAAATCTAGCTCTTATTCGGCTATATATAAAAATAGTTTGGTCATGTGTTGAGCCTGGCCACCTTGCAACAACATCTCGAATCCTTAAATTTGCATTTCCAATAACTTGGCAGTTTACAGAAAAATATCCCTTTCTATTTCGGAACAGTTCGGCATCATGCCCACCTGAAATAAAAATAGTTATGTTTAGTTTATCCAGTCAATGTAGAATAACAAAACATTCAAATTTATTTTTTGGTTTCACACTGACAAGTAAAATTAACTAAAACAAATATTCAATTTACCTGGTGATTGAATTCTAATATGTGTACCATCGATACATCCCAAAACCCTAGGAAATGAAGCAATTTGATAGAATTCATTTCGTAGAGACAACCTTTCCAGCTACAGGTATATTTATGTAAAGTGGAGCTAGAGAAGCTATTACTTCTGAAACTTTTTTCACTATCCGCGAAGCGCTGCTAATGGCTATACCCATGAAGTCAGCCACTGAACTCAAGTGAGCCCCAGTTGCGTAACATCGCAGGCAGGTTAGTACTTGGTTTATAGGTGATAAAGCATTATTTCTGAAAATATTTTCAAATTAATACAGCGTTAGTGTACGACTTTACTCAAGACTTTACCTGTCATCTAGAAATTCTAGGTGATCTTCAATTTGCCCCACAAGTTCCAACACTGTAGGTTTACTTAATCTAAATCTTCGGAAAAACGTTATGTTGTCCATTTCATCAAAATAGTTATCACAGCGACATAGATATTCCGGTTCAGTTTATGTCCAAAATACATATGTTGACGCTTGCGCATATCTTCACTTAACGATAAGTGACAAATAAGCCCGGAAATTGTCGGGCTTAGTTAATCCATCCATAAAAATGTTGATTTTACGTGGTGGAAAGAAAATCGTTATTTGAGGGACGCTTATTGCTAAGTACACTTAAATTTTGCTTGGTGGAAATGGGCATCCTCCACCTTGGAGGTGTCAACTAACAGACCTTGGGTATTTATCGTACACTAAGTAGTTGAGTTCGGAAGTAACGCTTCTCGCGTCTCAAGGTTTACCCAGCATCCCTTATCCGATCAAATACATTGGTCTAATTTGATTGAAAGATCAGCCATTGTGAGATCAGTCTGGGTAGACACCCCAGTCTCCATTCATTCAATTTGATTATCCTGCGACTGTTGAGGCAATTCATCAATATCCATGACCTGGTGACAAAGTAATTAATTATAACAATTTTCAGCAACTATCAATACCTACATAATTCAACATTGCTATCACTAAAAACTAACATTCTTTTCATCAACATAAAGTGCGAAACATGCTCATATAGTATCTTTTATTGACCAGGACAATCAGCTAAACATATCCCAATCAATTGTCATTTGAGACAATTTACATAAAAAATGACTAAAATTAATTATTTTTTACCTCAGTGTCAGTCTGTTTTGTCTTTTTATCTCTGCGATTCTTCCTGTCAACATCTGCAGCCCTTTTTTTATAATATTTGATAAGAAGCCTACCAGTAATAAAGTTTCTACCGAAAACGTTCTGGTGTTTCAATATAGATTCGGTCAGATCGTCTCTCCTTATTGCCGCAATCCATGCGGCATCCATCACGATAGGAACGGCTTCCACAACCAACCACAATACATATCGAAGGCGTTTCACATGAGAAACACTTCACTATTTGAAAACCTCAATTTACAGCCAAAAAACAGAAAAGAAAACCAATGGATCAACAAACACTCTACAGTAACTTTGTTATTTATTTGACCGTCGCCGCCACACAACAGTCTAATCTATAGTGAAAGTGAAAGTCTAATAGGATTATCTAGAATGAAAAAATGCGCTAGTTTCAATTGAGTTGTCGAAATAGGCAAGACAGCTGAGGTCGGAAAACAGACTAAGGGAAGAAGAATTTCAGCGGTCGCAGTGGATGGGTTCAAA
This sequence comes from Galerucella calmariensis, assembly GCA_910591675.1. Taxonomy (NCBI): domain Eukaryota; kingdom Metazoa; phylum Arthropoda; class Insecta; order Coleoptera; family Chrysomelidae; genus Galerucella; species Galerucella calmariensis. The sequence goes on along the minus strand of CAJUYG010001877.1, from coordinate 30,486 downwards.
ACTATTTCATAGCCCTTTTTTTAATGGAAGTTTGTTTATTAGAATGATTAATGCCAGATTTCACTAACCATTTCCTAAAGTCAGGTAATACCTAAAACGAATTCAGGAGTTCCCAAATGCAATTCACATTTAACCACGCGCTAAGTAATACCCAAGAGTGATAATATTACGTATCTCCCATCACTTTTGGATAAAGTTTTTTCCACTTTTTCTTGCTATTTTTGTTGTAATTTGTTTCCACATTTTTAATAATACAATAATAAGACTAGTAGAAAATTTCTTGAGAAAACATATTACATCAACTCAATTTTTCAATAAAACAAACTTTTATGTTTAATACTGATGGAAATAAAAAACGGAAGGTAAGGTAAGCAAATTTTTATTGGGATGCCATTTTCAATTTCAATCTTTTTAAGTGTGTTTTCTTTTCAAATTTATTCAATGCTTGTATTTGGATAGGATCTGCATTTTCTTTATTTTTTTTTCAACATTTTTCCAAATTTGTCATCCTTGCCACTGACAATTTTGTTTACTCATGTTGTCCAGAAATAAATGGAACATTTGACAATTAGTTTATTGAGTTTTAATGCAAAATCCTTGTGTTCATTGCAATAGAATGATTTGAAACTGCAATGTACTCTAATAGCATAACATGATTTTCGGGAAATATCAATCGGATGACAAGTTCTTGGAATCATATAAAACAAAATACCTAGAGCCTCACTCACACACAAATAAAAAGATTGTCCAGGTTGTCTTAACAATCCGTTAGCATATTTTTTGGCTTCCATAAAATCAATATCCTCCTGAGATTTGTCACTTATGATATTGCTTCTGCAAAATTTGCAATCTGTACTTTTGAAAAGTTGTTTAACCGAATAACCAACTATATATTTGGTGGTGCAACTGGAAACTTTGGTTCTTTCAAAAGTTATGGGAAGAGGAATTGTAACAGTCACTTCTGATTCTGGTGTTGATGACTCTGCTGATGGAACTATCAAGGTTATTTAAAGCTCCGCAAGTATGGTCCTCCTCACAATTGGATCCGGGCGAGTGGCTAGACAGGAAGTTATTTACAACAAGTGCCCTTGAAGATCTCATAAAATGGCTACATGATGGATTGTTGTAACGAAAACCATGACTGCGGATTGACCCAAACAAACTCTCGAGGGAATCTTGATTAACATACCACAGACAAATATATTCTTTTTCTGATTTTAGGACTTTTTTAAATGTATGGATCCTTCTAATGTTTTTATTAAATTTTTCATTGAAGGGACAGTTACGAAGCAGCGTTCCTCAGCACTATGATATTTCATCTTTTTCAGAATGGTGATGCATTCGCGCCAGTATTTTTCATGGGGTGAGTTCAATGTTAGGGCTGATTTCATCGGTTTACCGTTTGGCGGGAATTTGGTTGATGTATTGCAACTATCGAATAAATGATCAAAAAATAGAATACAATCAGTCGTATCCTCACTGTCGTTTTTCAACGCATCCTTCCCTTTTATGCCTAAAACAAACATTACCAGTGGTAGGACATTCGTTTATCAGTAGTGATGTTTGGGAGCTTTGCAGAATTTAACACTTTTTTTATATTCTATTTACAAATATTGAGAAATACAAAACAAAATAAATGTAAAGTACATTGTGACTAATACTTAATTTTAATACAAACACCATTTTGATCTCCGCTTCATTAAGCATCCAACTGTCCTGCTGAATACCTAAGTACAACAGGAGACTTTTGTTGATTTTTGATCGGACCACGTGCCTAACAGTTGATTTTGGGCAAATTCGGTATTGTTCTTCAGCGTCAAGGTAGTGAAACTGTTCAATGTCTCCATTTTGCTACTTTCTTTTTGCGATTGATTTGAAAATGCAAATCTTTGGTGAAAAGATTATTTCTTATACCCTTATATAGATGAGGTATATCTTATAATGGAATGATGTCGTCTTCATTGACATGGTTTGGAGCATATTGCAGCATTGGAGCATTTGCAGCATATTGATCGCAAACTGGGGCACACACTTTCAACCCAATACTCTGACAATCTCTTATTACGACCTGTAATAAACTCTTCAACTGGTATGTCTTGAAGGGACCACTGGAAAACGTGTAGCATAACGACTGCTTCCATGTTCTGAAGATTCCGGTAGCCATAAATACATTTGCCTGAACCGCTAATTTATTTCTCCTTTCTTCTCCATAGTGTTCAAGCCCTTCAATACAGTCTTCATGAATATTATATTGCACATTACAATTAATACTCATTTTGTCAAAAGTTATAATGCATTGACGATCTCGTTCTTTCATTTCCTAAACATTTTGTCGCAGCATGTTCAATACTTGTGGTTGCAGCCTAGTTTTGAAGAGAATTTTATTGAGCAAGTTGGTTATAGTGCGTCGAGAAGGCCCTGCAAATAATTTTGAATAATTCGGTAACCCTTGCCACTACCTTTTAATAATGTTACTGTTAAAGTTTTGTCTTCCAAAGTATATCTCCTTCCCTCTTTTTGGTTTACTTTGATTTTTAATTTGGGACATAACAAAATAATATGTCGAGGCATTGACGAAGTTGACAAGATTATCAAACTTTTCTGAGTGAGATATTTTTTCAACAAGCTCAACTGGTTTCTGATACGACTTGATGCGATGTTGTAACACTGAACATTTCCCCCAACTGGCAGATAATCTTCCATATAATATTTTTTCCCTGGTTGTCAAATATTTTTTAGAAACTCCAACATTTCTTTTAATTGATTTTTTTTCCAGATCCTACGAGTACAAAAAACATTGAAATATGCAATTGAAGTGCCAAATCATTGATTGTTTATATACCTTGGATGTATAATCCCGCATCCGCTTTTTTAGAAACTATGGCTCCTACATAAGGGTTTTTTAGCGAGCTGCTGGTTATAACCCAGCGGTTACTTGTGGTAACAAGCGGTCATTCACTCGCTAAAATGAAGTGGTTACGATAATTGGTCCTAAATGTCACAAGTCACAACATAACATAATTTGTTTTGTTTGTGTTGAGTTTTTTATAATCTGTGGTATTGTAGTACAAGATTCTATTTATTTAGTGCTTAAAATCATCATCTCCAGTAAGAGTTATTTATATGTATATAGAATATAATGAATAACGAACATTTACTGTTGTTAGCATTTCTAATGCATCAGAGGTTGTCCAATAATTTGTATCTACTGTCAAATAGTTTTATTCCCTCGGGATATTCGTCGGCCAAAGTCATATGCAAATATTTAAGAGAATCCCACATAAGATTAGATCCAGAAAATATTTGGTTGGATGCTTATCATGAGATATCCTTTTATCAACTGTTTCGTATGCAAAAACAACCTTCCTCAGTTTGTGCCATGAAATAATTGCCAATGATGATCACGCTCTTGTAAAAAAAATATAGAGACGGTCGGTACCCTACTGAACCCAATAAAAGTATGTTAGTGGTTTTGTGGTACATCTCAAAACAAGACAATTTACTATCTATATCCGATAAATTTGGACTTGTTCCATCTACAGTTATGAACATTGTTAATGCTCTTTTGTGTATAATCATATATAAATAAAAAAAATAAGTATATATTTTGGCCACGAAGTGAAGAAGAATTCAATGAAATAATGTATGGTTTCGTCAATTATCCTGGTAAGAATATAATCAATTTTAAGTAATGGGTATTAAAATCTGTATTTATTATTGCAGGTGTTGTAGGTGCTGTTGATGGAACACACATTAAAATAAAAGTTCCTAGTGGCCAACATGATAGCTATGTAGATAGGTACTTGTCTGATTCCATTAATCTAATGGCAATCTGTTCTTCACAAAAAATTTTCACCTATGTGTTATTGGGTTTCCTGGTTCAGCCCATGTTTCTAGAGTAAATATAACTATTATTTGATGTTTTTAACAATTCTTTTTAATTAAAGTGCTTTGCAGGTATTTGTGAACTATCAACTTAATATTTATATTGAAAGACATGGACCTAGAAAGTTTTTCCCTCAAAATGATATGCATTTAATTGGAGATAGTGCTTTTCCCATTCGAGAATGGCTTATGGCACCTTATAGACGTACAATTAATATATCCAGAGAGCAAAGAAATCACAATTATCGTCTTAGTGCTGACAGAATTGCCATAGAACATGCATTTGGTATTTTGAAAGGACGATGGCGTAGACTTCATTTTATTAATACCTACTCAGTATTAAAAGCAATCGAAATAGTAACAGCTGCATGTGTGTTGCATAATTATTGCTATTTAAAAAATGATGAGTGGAATGAAGAAGTTGATATTGAACACAACAATAATTATGAAGACTGTGAAGTTTTAAACAGAGACCAACGCAATTTAGGTGAAACCAAAAGAAAGAGAATATGTATTTATTTGAATAGAAACTAACAAAGAATAACATATTGCATTAATTTATCCTATAACACAACATAAAACATGAATAACAAAATAAAATGTTTCTAGTCAGATTCATCAGTTGATGATCGACGACGTTTGCGGGTTTTATTCTTCTTATTTGCGAAATCTTTTCCAATATACTCAAAAGTCTGTCTCCTTGAGCCTTTTGAGCTTTAATAGCATCTTCCAGTTATACTGTGGCTTCTCACTTTGCAAAGGCTTACTAAATCTTTGTTTAATTTTTAATGTGTTGTCGAGGGTCCTGCTACACTATCATCTTTTTCTTCTGACTTAGACTCAGTCATATCTTTGTTTTGTGTGTCTATATTATTCAATGAATCCTGAAGATTTTGTGGACTTGATTTATCTTTCCCTCCTAAGATATCATGGAGCTAATCAAAATATGGAGGGGGCTCTTTAAAGTCGGTACCTGTGGTTTTCATGTGGGTAATGTGCTTGAAATATTGTTTTTGCAAGTTACTAAATTTTTGCCTACATTTTTCAATAGGACTGTCACCTAAATTGTATGTTTTTTGTAACTCTGCAGCTATTTTCGCCCATACTTGTGCCTTTAGGGTCTTCTTATCATTAAATTATTCAGTATATTTGGATCTAAGTTTCAGGAATAATGAAGTAGCTTCTCCATCCATCAAAGTGGGTTTTCTAGCAGTCCAGATGATAGAACTATCATCAGTTATATTGTTATCATCAGTATTTTCAGGATTTTTAACGTCAACTACAACAAACAATTCAGTCATATTCAATATAAAAAAAAGGAGAAAGCTACTACTTACAAGTAGGAATATTTAATTGGTGTAAGTAATTTTCTGCAGCTATTGGATCTGTTAATAAAAACATTGTCATTAGTACGACTTTTATAAACCGTTTATTTCTAGATTGCTTGCAGACAAATCAGCAATTATTATAATATAGTACCTACCATTTAATAAAATGTTGGCAGTTTTTTCATCCACCTCAAGAAGAAAATCTGACCCTTGATAGTTCAAGCTAATATTCACCATTCGTAATCCCTCAAATTCATCAGGCTCCATTATATTCACAGATAACTAACTATTATATTATTCACACAACAAAAACCAGAAATTTAAAAAATTCAAATCAATATAACCTTACAACAGTTACAACAACGAAGACATTTGAGACCATGACCATAGACAAATTAACATTTTCTCTGTGGTAGAGACATTCACGTTTTAAAACAAGAGTGGGGGGTTAGAACCACTGACAGTTACCCACTTCTTGACTATGGTAACTGAAGTTATTACCGCGGTCACTGATTTGAAGTTTTGGTATTTACCATTCGTGGCAAAAAATTGAACGGTATTAACTTTTTATAACCGGTTACTCGCTAAAAAAAGCTTATAGTTACCAGTGCTGTTGAATACATTCATATCATCCTCGTCATGGACTTTTATTGTAGAGGTTGACGTTTCTTCTTTTCCTTCATTATAGGAATAGTCTTCATAAATATTGAACAAGTTAGCGTAATCAAGGCTTGCATGTATGTAGTAATAAGACAACGCGGTTTTCGACAATACATCCATTAACAAGAAATATATACACTTTAATTATCAATTCACATCAACCTATGCCTGATCACCACACCAGTTCAACAAGATTTGGTCATTGTTAAGAATACAACCTTTCCGATATCGCGTGTACTTATTTAAAAAAGTCATTTATCAGTCATTTTTGACAGTTTTCCGAGAAAATTAACCTGAAACGTTAGAATGCTCTGCTTTTACCAATTACACAAGATTTTAATAAATAATGTAAAAACCAACGACCTATTGAAGGTAGACCAGCCTTGTTTACATTTTGGTTGTCCCCAACATATTTAGGACGAGACTCTTCTTACATGATGCCAAATTTCTTCTAACAAAAATAGTAATTGATGAATATATTCAAGATTTCAGCAGTATTTTCCGTTTAAAAAGTAAGAAAAAAGTGGGAAGCATTTAAAATGGGTATGACCAACCCACGGTCCAGCTCACTTAGTTTTTTCGGTTAGGATTTTTCATTATCTACCAATGCCATAAGTGAAATAGTTTATAAATTTTTAGTTTGGCAACCTCGAACTACTTCTGTCATTTTGGAGAGATCTGTTAGTGAGATTTTAATTATAATTGAGCTTTTATGTGGTATTTGATTGATATTTGTATGTTGAAGTGCTTTCAAGACATTTATAATGGTGAGAAAATGTGTAGTATGTGAAAATACATGGAATAAGAATGATGAACGATCGTTTCACAGGTAAGGTTATATTAGCACAAGCGTAGTATAGGTATAAGACAAGGGATTCAATATTTGTTTTCATAATAATATTGTTTATTTTTTTATTATCAGGTTTCCCAGAGATGCTGCTCGCCGTGAAATTTGGTTACAGAATTTATTTTTTGGTAGAAGAGGACATTTTCAAAGTTAAAGTTGCTTTGGTGTGTTTTGACCATTTTTTAAAAACGGACATAATGTGCTAATTTAAGTGGCAAACATGTTTTGAAACATGATGCTACACCTTTCAAGTGAGTAATAATAATAATAATAATAATTTATTTATTTACACATAATTCAAAAAAAAAAAATACATAGATACATAAATACATAAGATAAACAAAACGACGTTATGTGAAATAAATAAATACATACACTTGCGAAACCTATAAGGCTTGTTTGCAAGGAAATAATACTATACTATAAGACTTATACTAGGTGACAAGTAAATAATAATATGTACAGTTGTCAGAACCAAACGTGGGCCCCGAAAAATATGCGAACTAAAATAAGGTCATCGCAAGCAGCCAATCAAGAGCCAATGTTAACGATTGTCCATTAGTAATTGTTAAATATAATCGAAATAATATGACCGAGTGATTTCATCAACATACATCATTTTATTCATTCTGTATCAGTGTTGTCAATAGTGAGTAATATACTTGGTATTTCTAATTTGTAACTATGTACACTTCAAGTTGGCACAGAAATTGTTACATTTTTCTTTAAAGGATTCTGGAAGATGAGGCTCAACACACCAGGACTATTGGAGCAAAAAACCCTCCATCAACAACAAGGTAACTTATCTATTGTAATTGAAAGGTCTATTTCATGAACAATTTGTTAATTTTTTCAGTTTGTTGAAGAATAATGAAGATTCATCGTCTTCAACAACTTTGACAGCTATATCTAGTGTATCTGAATCACCTCCTCCTAAAAGGTAACATTGTATTCAATCAGTTACATAAAATGTAAATAAATTAGGTTACCCATATCAAAACCTTATGTATATAGATATTCACTTAGGTACTATTTAACAAATTTGTGATTTGTAGGACAAAATTCAAGAAGCCACGATACTTGTATGATGTTCATTCTTCTGACATGTCCAGTCCGACTGTTAAAGGAGCCTTAAAATCAGCAAAGCTAACTGTTGAAAAACAAAGAAGAAAAATATCTTTGCTGCAAAGGCAAAATAAACGGTTGAGATCTGAAATTTCAAATCTCAATTCTCTTCTAAAACATTTAAGAGAAAATGAGTACATTACATCATCAGCCGAATCTGTAATTGAGGTATGTTTTTGAACTACAGCGGCTGATATCATTAATTGACAATGGTCTATTTTTCAGGCAACTATAGCTGTAAGTGCAACTGAAGTGATAAAAAGATTTTTGAAAGGTCCATCACATGAAAAATATACTCCAACGCTATGGACTTTTGCTTTGACACTCAATTTTTATTCTGCAAAAGCCTACAGTTTTGTAAGAGATGTATTTAACAATTCCCTACCACATCCAAGGACAAGTGTACAAAGTGATATAGTGTAGTTGATGGTAGGGTTTACAAAGGAATCACTACGTGCAATAAGGGCAAAAATTACAACTTTCACAAAAAAGATTTGTGTTAACTTGGTCCTTGATGAAATTCATATAATGAAGAAAGTTGAGTGGACAGGAGAAGAAGTGGTTGGATTTATCAATCTGGGAGCCAAGCTGGACTCTGATTGTGTTCCCGAAGCTACTCAAGCATTAGTTTTCATGGTAGTAGCTATGAATGATTTGTGGAAAATTCCAGTTGGTTATTTTTTCATAGAAAGCTTATCTGGATGCGAAAAAGCTAATTTGGTAAAAGAGTGAAGTTTTTGAGTGAAGTTGATATGAAAGTAACTTCCTTGACCTGCTATGGAGCCGCAGCTAATATCACTATGATGAAATCCCTAGGTGCAAGCATAGACATACCATCTTCAATAACGACCTATTTTATCCATCCAATAACAAATGATAAAGTTTACTTTTTTTTGGATCCATGTCATATGCTTAAATTAGTAAGAAATACATTTGGAACAGGTGGTAATATTTTAAAAGATGGTAACGATAGACTAATAAAGTGGGATTATATTCGTAAATTAATAAGACTACAAGAAAGGGAGGGGTTGTTAGCAGGAACAAAACTAAAAGCTCGACATCTAGAGTGGTTTCGGAGAAGATGCGAGTTAGAATTGCTGCACAAATTTTGAGTAAAAGTGTTTCTGATGCTCTTGAGTTCCTTGAAAATGACTTGAAATTGGATGAATTTGTGGGTTCTGAAGCAACTTCAGATTTTATATTAATTTTTAATAATATTTTCCATATTTTTAATTCTAAATTTTTTGTGCCAAATATAAATATAAGCAACCAGCGTCTGAACAAAATTGGCAGGATATATGTAAATGTTTCAATGTAGCTTGTAAGTATATTTTAGAATTAAAATTAAATAATGATCCTGTAGTTGTTAGTGGTAGAAAGACTGGCTTTTTAGGGTTTCTGATTTATATAGAAAGTATGAAATATTTATTTTGGGATTTGGTAGTTATAAATCCTAATTTAAATTTTATTCTCACATACAAATTATCACAGGACCATTTGGAACTATTCTTCAGTGCAGTTCGTAACAGATTTGGTTCAAGTAATAATCCTACATGCAGGTTATTTGAAAGCTGCTACAAAAAATTATTAATTCATAATGAAGTTGAATCAAACGACACTGCCAATGCAATTGCTAAGGATGGAACCAGCATATTGGATTGCAGTAGTAGTAGCAAAATAACAGTGATCGATCAGAAACTGAAGAATACTTAGAAATGTCAAAAGAGCTTCGTGATCATGTTTATTTTTTGGGTGAATATACTAAGGATGTGGTTGCTTATATTTCTGGATTCGTAGTGAAAGTCTTGAACAAAAAAATTCACTGCAAACAGTGTTTAATACTTTTAGAAGGTGATTACAGTTTGTCCAAACTACAAATTAATAAAACTTATGGAAAACTTAAAAAAGCTTCTGAATTTGTAGTTACTGTTTGTAGTTAAGCTGAAAAATGTTTAAAGACACTTACCATGAATTTAGATGTTAGCAATAATAATAAAATTGAAAATATAAAAAAAAAGATTGTGAACACCTCAATAAGATATTTACCTTTAAATATCTTTGATGTATTTTCAACTCACATATTTGATTTTGAACCACTCCATGATCATTGCATTACTGTAACCAAAATAATTTTCGAGAAATATATAGACGTTCGACTGCACCATGAATTTAATAAATTAAAAAATTGTAATAAAGCCAAAGTAAAGTATGCTTACAAAATCTATTTTATTTCAAAACCAGTAATTTTTATTTCAATTTTTTCATACAATTGTGTGTTCTAGTTATTTTATTTTGTGATATGATTGTGAATAATTCTTAAGAACAATAAATATTAATATTATGATTATTGTTGTAATTATTCTATCTAATGGTTTACCATTTTAATATCTTATTTATTCCTTAGTTTTGTAAAATCAATATTAAAAAATAAAAAACCTTTCCATATTATATTAACATATTCATAATCTGTAGTGCTAAACTTGTTTTAACTTCAAAATCCTCTATAGGTATCTTTTAAATAAATTGCTTGTTTTTGATATAATTTCCACTTATTCAAACAAAAATTTAATAACGTATCTACATCATTTAGTCTATAAAAGAAATTTTCATAAAATAGTTTAAATGAACCCTTTCGACATGAAACGCTACTGTGCAATGTACTCACCCTGATTTATGTTGCGACCAAAACATTGTATAGGTAATAATGTGTGATGGCTGGTCTATCTTTAATAGGTCGTTGGTAAAAACGTACGAACTTCCTGAGAGCATTGTAGGAACAGTTTTGCGAGTGAGGCCCATTTTTGTCCCAATAACAATATATTTGGTTCAAAATGTCTGTTGCAAACTTTGTAGGATTTATGAATCTGTTTAGCGCCTAATTCCGTCAGTTTTGGACTGCGAATAAAGGCAACCCATTCATTCAATAACAAAGGGGCATGATTGGGAGACCTATGTTATTTTGATGTAATGTCTATACACCCAAGAATGCAACACTTCACAACAACCATTATGAAGTTATCATAATATTATGAATTATCACTCTTGATAACACTAACACAGTACCCAATTAAAACACTAATAACAGCAACAAAATGGCAAAAGAAAACATTCTATAAACGACAATGGTGACAACAACTATATGACAGCTGACAGATGAATTATAAAATCTTCTCTTCTTTTCGTGCTGGAGGCATTAGCTGCCAGGCCTGTTTCGACAACTCAATTGCAACTAGCGCTTCAGGTGGATGGGTTTGAAACCTCATTTTGTGTTCAAGGTCATCCTATAAACTTTCACTTCTATAGGTTAGACTGTTTTGTGGTCGCCGCCATATTGATTTCATTTTGTCAGATCGTTGTATTGCCTAATTGCGAAGTAAATAGTTAAGAACAAATAATATTCACTATTAGGTATGAACAATATGGTGTTACAGTTAAATGTTCCATTGTCATTCAACAGCACTATTTTTATTTCATTTGATTTAATTAAATGAAAATATTTGTCGATCTAAATGAATATAAATATAATCTTCGTTTTTTCTTCAATTTTTCAAATAATGACAGTGACTTTTTTCTAGATATAAGGCTAAGTCAATAGAGGAACTCTGTATTCATTTCTCAATATTATACTGCTGAATGATTTCATTGTTTGTTTGGAATAAGGTTCAAAAAGGTTCAAATGCCTGATTTTAGCTGTCTGAGGCCCGGTTTATCAATAGCCAATATTAAAAAGAGCTTCTACCTGAGCTGCCCAGTTGTACTTGCTATCACATTCAATTAGATGCAATTGACGGAAGAAGTACAATTTGGGGTAACGGAAGTCATCTATCATAAGAATTTTCGTTAACCAGTTTAACGTCCATTTAAATATGTTATATAAGATTTTGCTTCTACCGCACTCTACTATATAGCTGGGTGTTGACACTGGTAACATAAGGATACGTTTTAAAAATTGAACTTGGACTTGCTCAAGAATATCAGCATAACGAAGTGCCCAAACAGAAAAACAATTGGACATTGTGCTTGTAACTAGTGCGTCAAAAAGTTGTAACCTCAGACTTAAGTATTTAAGAAACTCATTAGGAATGTTATCAGGTCCTGGAGCTTTATTACTTTTGCAAGAGTCTAAAGCTGAATAAATTTCATCGGTGGTTATATGGTTATCAAAATATGGACTCCTCGCATCGAAAAATAAAGTTGGGTCAATTAATCCGACCCCAGTTATTTCGGAATAAAAAGTTTCCCATGTTGCAGTAGGTAATGACAAGTAACTATTTGGATGATTCCTAGCTTTTTTTATATAGAACCAAAAAGTTTTTGAATCAGTAGAGCTAGATATGTTACCAATAATATTCCGTTCAAATTCATATTTCTTTTTTCTTAATAATTTTTTATATTCTGATTTGATAGCTATGTACTCATTTTTAGTTTCAGTAGAAAACATTTTTTTTGGCAAATTTGAAGTACGCTTTCAACTGATTTCCTAAGTATTTTACACTGATGATCATACCAAGGTTTGTTAGAAACGATTGTTCTTTTTGACAGCCCAAGATTATCAGCAATTTCATAAATATCATCTAATAAATTTCTGTTTGCCATCTCGATATCATGAATCACACGCACTCCCATCGAATTTTGCATGGTTAGTTTATAGGCCAAAACTGGGGGTTCGTTTAGTTTTAGAATAACAGCTTCATGTTTCACTGAAGATTTTTCCATTGATACAAGATACGTTTGATTCAAATATCATGAGATTGGAAAGTGATCTGAAAGAGTCAGTGTTGAGTTTACATAAATATCATTGATAAAAGACAAATGCGAGCTGTTAACCCAAACTAAGTCTATTGTACTGTTCCCCATAGGTCCCGAAAAAGTAAATTTTGCTGGGCGAACAAAAATACTTCCACCATTTAACAGACAGAAACCGCTAAAATTCATGAAATCGAGAAGACTTCGGACTTTTGCATTAATTACAGCGTCTAAAGCCCCGTTTCCATTACAACAAAACTCTCTGCAACTGTGCCCGTGCCCGGCACAAGTTGCAGAATGGAAACGGTCTGGCACACGTCGCGTCACAAGTGCCCTTGACAAAAATGTTGCAGCCGACTGCGCGACAAAACATGTGCCCGCGACTTGTGCCCGGAGAATGGAAACGGCCTCCGACTTGTGCCCGGGGCTTGCGAATGCGCAGACCACTGTTTACATCCTACTTGGCTTCAATGAAACCTGCTGATAAGAGCCTTTCACTCCCTCCACTCCCTTCCTAGCTCCATGCTTCTGACCCCTCTGTCTCAGATTCCAACGTGTGTTTCGCGTGGATCGTGTGTGTCTGTGTTTTGTTTTGTGTAGTTCTTCCCTGTTAATTGGTACGTATTATCACTGTAATGGAGTGGACCAAATGCCGTACTACCAAACTAATCGAACTGTTTGAACAGGAGTCTGTTTTGTGGAATGTTCGAAGCTCACATCACAAAAACTCAAACAGCCGTGTTGATGCCCTGCAACGAATTGCTGAAGCATTAGGGTCAAAAAGTGATGAAATAGAAAAGAAACTTCATAATATTCGTTCGCAGTATCTCAGGGAAAAAACGAAGATTGAGAAAAGCAAGAAGAGTGGGGCAGGTGCCAGTGACGTCTACGTGCCTAAGTGGTGTTACTACTCACTTTTAAGCTTTCTGAGCAACTCGACTGAGAATCTACCACACACGAGTTCACTGAATTTAAATTTGGTAAGTACAATATTGAATATATGTTGATGATTTTTGTTTAAATCTTTTGATTTTAATTTTATTTCAACATCAAAATAAAAAAAAATATTGCGGAAAGTATATGGTTTAAAACCAAAATCAAGTACAATACAACAATGCTGGTATACTTTCTTTTATTATGCATGTTTTATAATATCATATCATTAAGCAATATAATACTAGTATAATATTACTTTTGGTCAATGAAAGGGCACACCAGTTAAATAAATGGTGTCTTGCCAAAATATGATTAATATTTTACAGTATTTATGAAAGGTATACAACCATTCTTAGTTTCTATAGTAACAAAATGATTAGTTTAGCCCGTTTTGGGCGCTAGTGAAGAAAATAATACACTTAATAATACACTAATAATACTAATAATAATAATAATATACACTGCCGTAATAATACACTTAATAATAACTTGATAATAATACACTTTGCCGTCCTAAGCATATCGTTGCTGCCATGGCAATGGCCGACTGTGAAAAAAGTGAGCCAGTTCTTGACGAACAAATACACCGGGATTTTCCCCTTTATTTTTGCACCATCGAAGTCCGGTAAGTTCCTGTCCTTCACTCCTCCAAGTGCCGTTGATGACATTTCCATTGCTGTCTTCAGAGTCAAAAGTCTGGGCGGAGCTGTAGATATTAGCCGAAGAATTTTTTCTTAAAAAATTATGCAGATAAGCACAGCTCAGTGTCACCCATTTAGCTGATTCTGGTTGAAGTAGGATGGGTTTTCTAAGTACTCGAAAAACGCTACTCATTATCCCGAAAACATTTTCAATTACCCTCCTTGCTCTTGAATGCCTATAGTTAAAGGCTCTTTCAATGGTGCCCTTTACATGTCTTCCCACAAACGGTTTCATCAATCTTTCTGATAGAGCAAACGCATCGTCGGCAGCTATCACATACGGAATTTCCACGCTTCTTCCTGGTAAACACCGTCCATTAGGAATGTTCAGTTTGTTTTGATACAGCGCAGCATATAGTTCTGTATCCAAAAAAACACCGGCATCACATTCACGGCCCTGAACGCCTACGTCAACAAATAAAAAGCTGTAGTTTGCGTCACATAGTGCCATTAAAACAATGCTGAAAGTTCCTTTATAATTGTAATACAGGCTACCACTATTGGCTGGAGCTTGAAGCACAACATGCTTTCCATCGAGGGCTCCTATGCAATTTGGGTAGTTCCATTTAGAGTAAAACCCTTCGGCCACATCATTCCACCCTTCTCCGTTATTTGGTACCTGAAAATAATTAATAAAGTACAGAAAAACTTTATATAATCGTGTACTGCACAATGTACAAAATATACTACTTGGTTCAAACAATGTAGCTAATTATTTTGTTCCTTTTCAGACCCAAGATGACTTAACCCAAGAACGAGATGAGAGTGACCCTGATGATCCACCCGAAGATAACGACGGGGCTGATAGGGCTACTAGATCAGAACCTGCGATTGAAGAAGTCAAAAGATCTGCGCGACAGGAATCCCAAGAGCCACCAACCAGAAAAAGAACAATCCCAAACAAAGGAAGTAAGCCACCATCGAAAGTGGGTGGTTTGGAAAAGAAAATCAATCACGCATATGAAGTGCTGACAACAACTATGACTAAAAATAAGGATGAGGACGAGTGTTTTGGAGAATATGTAGGAGAATCATTGAAAAAGCTCCAAGATAGGAAAACTAAAGCTTGGATACGTCATAGTATTTCTAATATCTTGTACCAAGCTGAATGTGGGGGAGCAGGAGGACACATGTTTCCTCCATGGAACAATAGCCAGAACACATTTTACCGTGCACAACCGCCGCAACCATTTCCTGGATACAACCAATATAACCCTGCTAGTAGTTCTTCATCTAGTCCATACCCTTCCCCTCAAGCAAACAACCAGCAACCACAGCTGTCTCCTGGAGAAGTACAAACTAACCAAACCCCAGTAGAAGATTATGAGCTCCAGCAAAATTCTTTCTACTAATAGGATACCATCAAACATAAGAAGTGTTTTATATGTACACCATTGTCACTAATTTTCAATTTACTATGTTGTTACATTATTAACAGTTACATAATTACACAATTGGATATTATATGTAGGTATTATTTGATGAAATAAACTATTTTATGGAATGAATTTGAACTTATTTACCTGAATGTAGTCTTTTAATGATGAAACGATAGCCTTGCACACTACGGGTATAAATCTTGAAATTGACGCTTTTGAGATCCGGTGTAGGTACATGAATGAACTGTAGCTATCCCCTGTTGCCAAGTATCGTAGGGTGGCAGCCAACATTTCTCCCGGAGATATTGGAAGTCGACATGACCTACTTTTGGTAATCTCGGGACCAATCAGATTTAATAACAACTCAAAATCTGCTGCCGTCATTCGAACAAAATTGTCAAACCCGCTTTGAAGACGTAAGTCTCTCATCAGGGAATTGTAGGCCCCTTCTGAATCACGTCTCGCTAAAAAACTTCTGATCCACCACCTTGGACGTTTACGCCTTTTTTTCTTGAGTTCACAGTATGCACCCGCAATAACCACAAAGGCGGAGGCAGCTACGACTTTTCCCATGTTTGTACCAACACAATAAACGCACCTGCTCAGCACAGTGTCGAACAGGGACTGAGTATTTTTATTTTTACCCAACATCTCAGGGACATGTCTCAAGGAAATGGAAACAGTAAAACAAAACCGTGCTACATGTGCCGGGGACTTGTGCCGGGCACATGTCCCCAGCACATGTAGCGACTTGTAGGAATGGAAACGTAGCTTTAGCTTTCTCTGTTGCCATAAAAATTTGTATTTCCAAATATTTCAAGAGGCGATGTGTCGTAGTCTGAAACACGGGAATTAAAGTCACCTCCAATAATCATAAGCGTATCATTGAATTTTTCTAGGATCAGATAGAACCTCATGAAATAGTGCAAGGAAATATGTGACATTGAAACTAGGATTAAAGTAAACATTACAGACCACAAATTTAAACTTATCACTAGATATTGAACAAAAAATCGACCAAGGTGATTTATCAATACAGACAGAGTGAATTGCGGAATTACACAAAATTGATAAACCACCACTGGGTCTGCCAAAGGATTTTTCTTTTATGGCATTTGAGTTGGCGCATGGATATGAAGATAAATAATTTGGAAATTTCATATTTTCGTTTACATGCCATGTTTCTGATAAGCAAAGAATGGATATATCTTTAAAATCACTTAAAAATTCATTAACACTATTGATACCTTGAGAGTTCCAAAAAACAATATGAATTGATTGCTAATTGTTCCGTTTAGATGTAATAGACCTTAACCTCCATGCAGATATCGACCTATCAGCCAGTTGAAACTACCAGATAAATACTTGACATTTTATCTACCGGATGAAGTTATCCTGGGCTACGTTCAGATTTACAGAGTAGACGCGCCCGAGCGTTCATATTTTACCCAAAAGTCGTTCATGAATGTAGAGTGTTTACGCTGGCTGTTAGTTTTTTCCGTTCACAAATTGATGGGTAGAACGCGTTATAAGAAGAAATTTTTACCCTACTCGCATCCCTACTGGGATGCGCGCCGAAATACAGACTTGTGGAATTATGTTTTGGAGGTTGACATTCAAAAATGGGTAAAATGACTGATATTCTAAATGAAACTAATTATAGTCTCGTTACGGACGAGGAGGGGGATTTAATTATAAATAGTAACAAGGTTTTCATCCAAAAAAATAGTGGTAAGTCTATTTATTTCACAACTTTTAGATAACTATAAATAAATTATTATTTTATTACTACCCATTTTTTATTGCAGATGGAAGTTTATTAGCAGTTGATGTCAGTTTGGTAGAAAAACAATTTAATATTAGACTTGAACTTGAAAATAATGAAAATACAGAAAAAGGCAATATTCAAAACCAAAAAACGACTTGGAGCAAAGAAGGAATTTTAACTTTAATAGATCTGTACAAACATTATGTAGGAGACTTCAAATAAACAACAATTAAAAATGATGCTGTTTGGAAGAAAATAAGTGCTGATATGAAAACCTAGCAGTGTAAAAACAAATTCAAATATCTTAAAAGTAAATACATGGAAAAAATGCGACTGGTACGAAACCAGTAAACTTCAATTATTTGGGAACAAGGTAAGTCTTGCATGAGCCACAATTTATAGGTTCTACAGTACAACCGCTCTTTAATAGAAAATATGGATTGAATTGATGATTTTCATGTATAATATCAGCAGATGATGAGTTTGATTAATTTAATAAGCTATTGGTTCAATCACGCACACATTAGTATTGTTGAAAACATTGCAGGCCAAGCACTCACCTCTAAAAAATATAGGCAGCTACTAATGATAGGTACAAGTTTCGAACTTATTGTTTATCTCAATCAGTACAAAATATCTAACGTTTAAATCAATTACAATAACGATTGGGTTAATTTCTAGTGGTGATCAATTTTGAAATCCAAATTAATGAACAATATGATTGGTTCAATGTTGATGATGATTATTTACTGGACAGAGGAGATCAGGTTTGTTCTTGAAGTTAATAAACAAAGTGATTGGATTAATGTTGATGATGATTATTTACTGGACAGGGGGGATCGAGTTTGTTCTTCAAGTTAATAAACCAAACGGATGGATTGATGTCTACAATGATTGTTTAATGATATGTGGACATCAATATCATACATCATACATCATACATACAACAAATCAATAACTTTGTGATTGTATTATTACTTAGTGATAAGTCAATTACATGCAAGTGATTGTCTCAATCACATTGCGTATCCGATGAGTTTTATGGATCAGAATGATTGATTCTATCCATTTTTTTAATTGTATAGTTGCTTCTTTTTCTTTCTGTGGGGGATTCAACTAATTTTTTGGATTTCAGTAGGTAGTACCTTTCTGTTACAGATGATGGGTTCCTTATTAATTATTTATGTGATGAAATAAAACAGGGCACTGGCCCGCCAGTGCATCCTGCCGATATAGAGGGCTTCCTCAATATTAGGAGACCACAAGAAAATGTGGAAATAAACTTTGTGGTAGACCATTAAAGTGATGACTTCACAAGTTATAAAGAACATGAAATGTTCAAAGGTGATGAAAATCAACCGATGTTAGAAGAAAAAGTTCATGTTTGTCATTGAAAGACAAAGCAGACCACAATGAAAAAATGCAATGAAACTGGAAATGAAAAAAAGGAGGAACCAATATATTGCGATTTACTACACAAAATCTTAGATGGCATGGACAAAGTTCATTTGATATATATTGCGGATACCATACCCGAAACCCTGACACCAACAGTAGTTGTTGATGAAGGTGATATTGAAGTTTCTTCAACTGAGACACCATCAGCAAGTGATACACCCTGTACATCTAGTGTTTAGAAAAAAGAAAGGAGGTGCTAACAAAAACCGATACTTTGAACAAAATTGTAGAATGCAATTAAAAGAATATTGCTATTCAGCAAGAAACTACTCATAAAAGATGTGCAACCATTCATGAGAAAACGAATTTGATGCAAAAACAAATTGATCAAAAAGATAGATTATTGAATATATTTGAAACATTTTCAAAGAATGACGCGTTCTGGATTATTTGGAAAGCTCATAAACCGACCATGCTTTTAATATGTTTAGTAAATTCACAGAAATAAAAGAAAATTTTAAAATCTTCATTGTAGGCTTATTTCTACATGAAACTTTATTAACAATAATAGTTAACTGAATCGCAGGTATATAAGGCTATTTACTTGTTTTTGCAGGCACTATTATTGTGGCATTTAAAATTGCACAATACCTCATTGGCCCTGCAGTTGCACTTTTTTGTATTACAATAACGCTTACAATGGTACATGACAAATCCTTGTTTCGATCCACACGAAAGAGCTGAAGCTCAAATTCAATGAACAACTTGGAACATCCGATGCGTTTATAAAATTTAAATCAACGAAGTTGAATTCATTACGACTATAAAGTCTTTCCAGTACGCCCTCTTTGGCAAGCCGCCCTCAGTCGACATCTGGAACTTTGACTACGACATTTTGACCGATCTCAGCAGGAGGTAGTTTTTCACGGGACAGCGCCAGCATTTTTCCAGCTTGCTTGCCATTCCGGCTCTAGCAGTTTCGCGTTGCTCTCTAATTGCATCACGACGGTAGCAAAGGTTGCATACGACTTCTCCTTCAATTTCAGTCCCGCACTTCATGTGTACATTTAAGCTGCATGTTTTGCATGGTTGGGTAACTCCAAAATCTTCGCAAATGGGACGTGCTGCCACAGTGCATTGATTACATTTTCTTTCCCCTCCTGGTCTTTTTCGAGTGTCATCCAAGATTTTCTCCAAATCTTCTTCCGTTTCCAAAGATTCATATGTTTCCCTTTCCAGAGAAGAATTTGCCAGTCCGATTCTTTGCTTGTCACCAAACATGGCCTCGTAAGGACTTTTTCTAATCCCTTCGTGCAAAGCACGATTTTATTTTCTCTGAATAAACCGTAATTTTTAAAGATTTGATTGATGGCGGTTTTAATTTCGTCAACATTTAACGAGCCTAAGTTTTTGTCTCCAGGGTTTTTACAATTATGAAAGAATCTGCTACAGTATGCAACGGTGTGAGTGAGTCTGGACCATTTTGAAAATTTTGAAAACAAATCTACCCAGAAAATAACGATGGGGTTTGGAATATTTGTAACAACATTCATAGTTACCTTTTTCTGTTCAGGTGAATTGCTCAAATTTAATTCCTTGTCAAACTTACCGAAATTAATCGAGAGGTCTAATAACCAGCAGGACCGTGCCACCATACTCCTACTTTCTGAAAAGGTCTCGTGAAGGTAATTCTGTCCTTGGGCAAATTTCCCATAACTTGCTGAACCGGTTGAAGTTGGAATCTAAAACAATTATTGCAGATTCTTATAATGCTTTTGATTTCCCGTGATGCGCTTAGAAGCCAAAACTGCAGTCCAATATTTGCGAGTACCGTCTGGGCTCCAGCGTGGCCTAGGCGGTTGTGTTCGCGAGTTAAAAGTAACTCAACAACGTGATTTTTTTAGGGAAGCAATATTGGGAGTTTTTGCTCTTCTGGTATGCCTACGTTGGTGAGGCGATCACGAAAACATGAAAACCCATCTTCGTTCAAAAATGGTTAGAGTGACCAGATGTTTTTATTAGAGGGACGTATCCCAGCCCTGAGTTCACAAATTTCGTTCAAAAAGTGTATAAATTGCAAATTCTTTGATTGATGGCGGATTTAATTTTGTCAACATTTGACGGGCCTAATTTTTTGTCTCCAGAGCTTTTACAATTATAAAAGAATCTGCTACAGTATGAAACGGTGTGAGTGAGTCTGAAATATTTTGAAAATTTTGAGAACAAATCTTCCCAGAAAATAACGATAGGGTTTGGGATATTTGTAACAACATTCAGAGTTACCATTTTCTGTTTAGGTAAATTGGTGAAATTTAATTTCTTGCCAAAATTACTGAGATTAATCAAGGAGTCTAATCACCAGGCAGGACCGGGACCACCATAGTTGAGAATTTAAAATATCGTGGGCTAATAAGCCTCGAGAAAGTGGGTCAGCTGCATTATCTGTCGAACTGACATGACGCCACTGCCATTTTGCAGATTATTTTTTTCACTTGTCAAAATCTGACATTTTGGTGGTTTCAACCAATAGCAATACATTATTCTAGCCAATCATTCGGTATTTTACTGATACTTTTTTACTGAAATTTCATGTCTTGTGTCAAGTTTCATCCAATCATCTCTGGATTACAGCGATAATACCCTACATGTGGTGTTTTCAGTTTGGTGTTTTTTTTATTTAAAATTAATTGAACTTCACACTAACAACTGGTTTGAAAATGTCGCGAAGATTTGGTATTGCATCTATAACGAATCAATTGATTCACCAATTGTACTTCTCACAATTGTTGTTTTGAATAAAAATGAATAATATTTGTTTGATCAAAACCAATAAATTTTGTATTGAAAATTATTAAACGTCAGATTGACAATCAATTTTTTGATATCTTGAAAGTAAAAAATTATTTTATCGAATACACCTCGGGCCTTGATAAATACTGAAAGTTTTGTCAAGCGTGTGGCTGTGAGTTTATTGAAAAATGAACACAAGCCGATTCAGTGCCATCACCCAAGAGAATATTGAGCATTTAATACAAAATTCCACTCCACAATTATTGATGAAAAAAATAATCTTCCCAAATACAACTCGTTCTCCAAATTTCATCACATAATTTTTTATTTTCATCACTCAAACTTGTTTATTTGAGGCAAAAACAATCAAACAAACCGAATTCAGATAAAATCCCTCGTCCTAACGTACTCGTGATTTTATCAATCGGTTTGTTTTCATATTTTTGCCGAACAGAACAGTTTTCGTGGCAAAGAAAAATTATCGATACAATTTGAAGCACTCGTGGTATTACCTTTGACAATTCTTGAATTTGTGAAACTTGATTAGCTACGAATATAGACCAGCGTGAAGGGTGTGAGTTTATCCAGCAAAGGGCTATTTGTGTGTCTGTCCATAAATTCATGTAGTCGAAACTGGGTTTTTCAAAAATGAAAATTATTCTCCTCATTAATTTAGAAAGTAATGTCATTGCTTGAGGTTTTAATCTATGAATAGAGACAGTCGGGCGAATTGGGCAAATTATCAGAGTACAGGGTACAAAAATAAAGACATCCCGAATATGCCTTGAGATAACTGTCTGCGAACGCGTGAATCTGAATATTTAAAATTTTTTTAAAAGGTGACGTGGAATTGTCAACTTTCCGAGGGTGGGAATATTCAAGATGAAAGTTACCCATTCATCATCAGCCAATTATGTGTTTTTAACGAGTTTGCATAAATATTTTGCCTAATAAAATAACAGCGCCGGCCAATAAGTCCCAGGGGGTCGAACGAGCGATAATAGACAGGGCCTTCTGTTTTGTGACTATCACAAGTGTCGAGAAGCGAGATTAAAAACAAATCCATGGCAGGTTGCCATGAGAATCCTAGAACCTTATTCGAGACATTTCCAATTTTTATATCTCTAGAGGGGTTGAGATTCCTCAGAAATTCTTTCTAAGACCTCTGGTGTGTTTGAGCACCATTTGTGTAAGTTGATCTGATTGTTAACAGTCATAGAGGTATTAATTTATTCATACCTCAGAAATAGTTACTATAGGTCGTGTAATAAAATCCAATGTAGTTTTCATAAACAAATGTATTCGAAGGACCAGTGGGTATCAATCCACATATAATTATCAGGAATCGAGATAGAAAACTATGCTAAATTTACAAATTACATTAATGAATTTCAAAAACTTTGACAGAGAGTTTTTTTTTCTTGACATTAATTGTGTATCATGTTTCTGGGATCCGAAACAAACTTTTTTCGCTGCTACGCGACACGAGTTCATTGTTTTTTATTAGTTTTACTGATAAAACTAAAGGTAGGGTAATATGTGCGGAAGATATTAAAAAATGATTGAAAAAATTCCAAACATACTCCCCTCAATTGAAGCTTCTTCGCTTCAATAAAAAATTATCAATAACAGAAAAATTATTCAAGTGAATAACTAAACAGAAACATAACATTTAACAACGCAAAAATTAGCTTTTTATCTACTCTTCTTTTGGTAAAGGACAGAGTTTTGTGATATTTCTTATATAAGTTCCAGATTTCGTTTTAATTTTAACTAAACGAATTTTATCATCTTTACTAGGAATAATTTCAACAACTCTAGCAAGGGGCCATTCTAACGGATACGAATTTTCTTCCTTGAGCAATACAATATCATTTTCCTTCAAATTTGGATGAGGAATGAGCCATTTTGGTCTATTTTGCAATTGGTTCAAATATTCCTTTGTCCAACGATTCCAAAAATCATGTTGAACACGAGTACATCTTTCAAAACGAGTTAAAAGATTTTCAGAAATATTTGATACATCAGGTTCAGGAAAGGATGTAAGACTATCACCAATCAAGAAATGTCCAGGAGTTAAACAAGATAAGTCATTTGCATTATTTGAAAGAGGTTGGAGAGGTCTCGAATTTAATATTGCCTCTATTTGTGCTAAAGTAGTGCTGAACTCTTCAAATGTGGAATGGGCATTTCCAGCTATTTTGTATAAATGATACTTTGTGCTCTTTACTGCAGCCTCCCAAATTCCGCCCCAATGTGGACTCATGGGTGGAATAAATTTCCACACAATCTCGCTACCTGCCAAAAAGTCTACAATGTTATTACTTTGAACCTTGAAAAAGTCATATAATTATTTTTTGCGCGATCGATCTTTTTTGTTTATATACAGCACCGGTTGTCAGGTCGGTTACTGGTTTCTAAGTTTAACACGTCGGTAAGTGATTTACTTACGGTTCAGACGTCGGTAAGTAAACTACGTCCTACATGTAAGTGGTCCTAAATAATATATTACTTCATTCATTACACAAAAGAAACAAAAAAATGAGAAGATTGATATTTTTTAATGAACAGAATCGAACAGAACAATATAAAAAGTAATAAATAGCATGAAAACAATTTCACCAAAATGCAAATTATATTTTAAACTGATCGAGAAGTATAAATGTCACTTTTGACATTTCGTTCATTTCGAAGAAAATAAATTATTTTATTCGAAACTCGAATATTTCAATACGATCGCGCAAAAAATGGTAGAAACATTTCGAACGTTAAGGGTAATACCGGTCTCCAGCAAACATTGCTGTCGTCCGGTAAACAACCCTTACCGTTCTTGATACTTAATATACTATTAACTGATTTTTTGCTCCAAGAAAGTTAGTGCCATTATCACTAAATATGATCGAAGGATTACCTCTTCTTGAGATAAATCTTTTTAATGTCAGTATGAAAGCATCAGTCGATAAACTAGAAACTAGTTCTAGATGAGCAGCCTTGGAAACCATACAGATAAACACAGCAACATAACATTTTATCGAAGGAGCTTTACGCAAATGTGACGATTTAATCAGAAATGGATCACCAAAATCTACTCCAACTTTTGAAAAAGGTCTACACGGTTTCAATCTATATGAAGGTAAATTTGACATCATTTGTTCACATGATTTTGCATTGAATCTAGCACAAACTATACATTTTCTGATAATTCTTTTGATCTCTACAAGACCATTCAATGGCCAATATTTTAAACGAAAGTTTGACAATGTGGTTTGCGCACCAGCATGCCCCAATCTTAAATGCTCGTATCTTAACATAAGTGTTGTAACCAAATTATTTGAAGGTTGTAAAATTGGAAATTTCTGATCAAAAGGTAGATCAGAATTAGCTAAACGACCTGCTACTCTAAGAATATCGGACTTGTCAATGAAAGGAGCCAAATGCAAAATAGGTTTATTGGAGATTATTTTATTAACCTTTAATTCTAAAATTTCTTTAGAAAAATACTGCTTTTGCAAATTTTTTATTATGAGAACTTGTGCATTTTTTATTTCATCTATAGTTAAAGAACCGGAATTCTTTTGAGAATTGAGTTTGAATTTGTTCAAGAATCTTAAACAAAAGGCAACAACTCTTTTTAATTTAACAATCGAGGAATATTTTGAAAACAGGGAATTCCAAAAATCTAAACAAGTATCTTGTTTAGTATTAAGTAACGAAACATTTTTCTTTCTTCAGGAATACTATCTTTCATTTCATTCGATAAAAATTCATTTAAATCTAAATGTGGATTTTCTAGGAATTGTGGCCCATTCCATCACAACAAACTTTCAATTATATCCTTTGGACTAATGCCTCTAGTAATCAAATCTGCAGGATTATTTTTTGAATCTATGTGCCGCCACTGACAGCTTGAAGTCAAATTTTGAATTTCAGATACTCTATTTGACACAAAAATTGTCCATCTAGATGGATGTGATTTGAGCCAACACAATACTATTTGAGAATCTGTCCACAAATTGGTAGTAAAGGAAGGAATTTTATTTTCAAAAATTGAAATTATTTTTGTAATCAAATTGGATAATAAGACTGCAGCGCATAACTCAAGACGTGCTAGCGTTATAGTCTTTAAAGGCGCTACTCTACTTTTTGAAGCTATGAAATTACAAGAAATCAAACCGTTATCATGAAACGCACGAATATAAACTACAGCACCATATGCCTTTAAGCTACTATCACAAAACCCATGAAATTCGATTTTCAAAATTTTATTTTCAAGGGCAATGTGTCTAGGAATAAATAATCGAGAAAGTATATGAATTTGTGAAATGAAACTTGTCCACTGACATAGAAGTTCAGAGTTTAATTCATCATCCCAACCTAATTTTGACAACCAAATATTTTGCATTAGAATTTTTGCTATTACAAGGACAGGAGATATAAACCCCAAAGGATCAAACATCTGTGCAAATTGAGATAAAACAACACGTTTAGTAATCGATTTTGATTGGGATTTTTAGGAAGTTTCACAGAAAATGGATCCAAATTTGGATCCCATGAGATGCCTAACACTTTATTTGGAGAGCTTTCTATCTTCAAATCAATACTTTCTTGAGAAAACATTTTTTGAAAATTGTGAATCATTACAAGCCCACTTATGCAATGAAAAATTTGCTGACTGTAGCAATTTTACCAGCTGACGGTAAGTTTCTGTCAAATTATCGATGGAATCACTACCTGATAAAATATCATCAACATAACATTGAGAAAGGATGACATCAGAAGCTAAGGGAAATTTTCCTTTATTCCTATATGCTAATTCATTCAGTGTACGAGTAGCTAAATATGGAGCACTATTTGTACCATATTTAACAATTGAAAGTTCTAAACACCTTAAGGGATCTGTAGGACTTTCTCGCCATAATATATTTTGTAAAAATGTATGATTAGGATTTAATCTAATCATCGTATACATTTTTTGTATATCACAAGTAAGCACAAAATTAAACATACGAAAGCAAGGCTGAACTGTGTAACCCTTTAACATGATATTATTTAACGAAACATTAAATGAACTTTTCATGCTAGAATCAAATACTACTCTCAACTTAGTCGACCTACTATCTTCTCGAATCACACAATGGTGAGGAAGGAAATATTTATTCTCTTGGAACTCATTTAATAAGTTCAAAGGAACATATCTAGCATGATTTAACAAAACATATTCATCTATAAAGGATTTATAATCTGTGAATAAACTAGGATTTTTCTCAAAACGTTTTTCTAAATTATAAAATCTATTTTTTGCCATGGAATAAGAATTACATAACTTTAAATGTTCATTTGAACTTTTTAAAGGCAAATCCACCTGAAAGGAACCATTTTCTATAATTTGTATACTATTGGTGAAAATATTCTCAGCTAACTCTTCATCAGGACTAAGAATTTTATTTTTCGAGGAAATTTCTTCTATTTCCCAGAATTTTTGCAACAAATTATCAGTATCAGAACCTTGAAGGAAGAAACAACTTTTATTTGAACTATCACTTGGTGAAACATATGAAATAGCTTCTTTAGGGATGGGACCACCTACTATATAACCTAACTTGGTATCAACTAGTGTCAATAAATTTTTTTGAATTCTTATTATACCACCATTTATCAGACTATAGTAAATATCAGCTCCTAAGAGTATGTCAATTTAAGAAGAGATGTGGAAATTAGGATCTGCTAATCTCACATTCGAAGGAATTAGAATTTTTCCTCTCCTCAATGAAAATCGAGGCAATTTTTTTGTAATTTCCTTAAGAACCAAACAATTTATGTTAAAACTAATATTTCTTGCAATATTAGAATGAACATTAATATTTACCATTTTATTAGAATTCGTAACTATTACATCAACCCCATTTATTTGAAAAACTTTTGATTGTGGAATAAGTTGAAAAAGTTCTGTTGAGGTTTCTGTGATTAATGAAACTGTACTACAAGGATCTAAAACAGCTTTCACTTGAATTGGTTTGTTTTCTGAATCATACACTGTAACAAGTGCAGTTGCTAGGAGAGCTTCATCACTGGAGGATGAAGTGGATAAAGTAATACTATTATTTTGACTCGACGAAGGATTTTCTGATTGTTGATTTGAAGGAAATCTATCAACGTTTTTACTGGAATTAGGGATGTCATTACTATTTTGTAATGGTCTATGAACATTTGAACTGATCTGTGAATTTCTAGGATAATCTAAATTACTTTGTGAGCTCCTAGGAGAATTTATCAAACTATTATTATATAATTAGTATTTTGCAAATTTCTATGAAACCTTTCAGAGTTGGGTGAATGCCTGTTATTGAAACTTTTATTATTTGAAGAAGTTTGTTTACATAATAAAGTATGATGATAGTTTTGACAATTTTAACATCCAGCGGAGGAATAATCACTTACATAATGGTTGTAGGCTAGAGAATTTATACATAATTTGTTATTTTTAATGAATTGCAGTTTTTCATTATGGGAAATGCCACTGAATTTCAAGCAACTATAAATTCTATGATTATTCAGATTGCAAAATAGACATTTACCTCTTACAACTTGCGAATTCATTATATTGTCACTAGCAACTTGATTTTCTGGTCTTATTTTTTGTGAAATATGAACAAAATGAGAGTTTTTTTGTCCTTGACCTCTTTTCTGAGTACTATTTAAATCAGGAATTACTTGTCTTTCGAGAATTGAACACCTATATTCTAGAAATTGAAGAAATTGAGGTAACGTTGGTCTTGCATTTGGAGGTATTTCAAAGTCAAAGGCCTTTTTTGTATAATTATTTAATTTTTGAGACAGAATGAATACTAATAACAAATCCCAATCATCAACATTGACTTGTAAATTTCTGAGACCATCTATATTTTGTTTAATGGAGGTGATAAATTCTCTAAGAGTTGCAGAATTTATTTTGCTGAATGTAGGAGTCTCTAACAAATTTTTAATATGAGCATAAATAATATTTAGTTGATTATCATACCTACTTTTCAAAGAATCTAGAGCTACCTTGGAATTATCACTAGTTAATTGAAGATTCGAAATTAAGTGCAAAGGTTCACCTTTTACATAAGACTTCAAGTATATTAACTTTTCAATGTCTGTTAACGTGGAATCTTTTACTATCAAAGTTTCAAATAATTGAATAAATGCATTCCAATTAGTAATATCTCCTGAAAATTCTGGAATGTTTAATTGAGGTTTGTTTACATGTGATCTTTGTGTAACCAAACCTTGAGAATTTGAGTCACGACTCGAATTATTTTCGGCAGAAAGTGAATCAATCTTTTCTTGCAATAAGGATAAAATCACACAATAGTTTTCTTCTACTATTTCTCTGTCTAAGCTTGGACCTTCATCTAAACATTCTATCTGATCTTGTATTGAATTGTAACTATCAAATGCTTTAGTTAAAAGATTTAATTTGGTTTTGAAAAATGTTATATTGTTTTCTGTCATAGAATTTATATCAAACCAATTCTCAGTTCTAGTAATTTTACCTTTTTCAATGCCTCTCTTTTTAATTAAAGCATCCATAGTTGTATCTTTTAAAAAATACTGATGATATAAATCAACAGGAATCCAAGTTACCAATTAAATAATTAATAGCATACAATAAATACAAAGAAATATTCAATCTATCTTTGATTAATGTTAGAAAGAAAAAAAAGGATTATTTAAACTAAAAACTGTCTTTTAACTATGGAAGTGGAATTAAAATTTATATATTAAAATGAAATGTTCATCTGACCTTTTTTAAAGAGAAACGTCATATTTGACAACAACAAACGCTTGTAACGGAATGGAACTGGAACAACTCATCGTCCCAACTTCAATCTTTTAACGGGAATGGACTTGTCAACATTAATGGATTTCTTTTACTACTGGAAAACGGAATCTTCTCACATCACTTTTCTGGTTTTCTCCAAAATCCGGCTCGAATAAGGACCAAATGATCTGATTGTTAACAGTCATAGAGGTATTAATTTATTCATACCTCAGAAATAGTTACCATAGGTCGTGAAATAAAATCCAATGTAGTTTTCATAAACAAATGTATTCGAAGGACCAGTGGGTATCAATCCACATATAATTATCAGGAATCGAGATGAAAAACTATGCTAAATTTACAAATTACATTGATGAATTTCAAAAACTTTGACAGAGAGTTTTTTTTTGACATTAATTGTGTATTATGTTTCTAGGATCCAAAACAAACTTTTTTCGCTGCTACGCGACACGGGTTCATTGTTTTTTATTAGTTTTACTGATAAAACTAAAGGTAGGGTAATATGTGCGGGAGATATTAAGAAATGATTGGAAGAATTTCAAACATAAGTGAAAACCTGAGTTTTGAAACAGCTGGGTCATATTGAGGCACATATTGAGCGTGACCAAGGGAAACATATTCGTGAATACATTTTTTATATCCATTGAAAAAAGAGGGGTTATTTTTGAATCTATTTTCGAGATTTAAAAAACTACTTTTTGCTATGTGAATGAATTACCAAGCTTGGTAGGTATATCAGGTGAGCGTAAAGAAGTTACTGAGAAGTTACCCGAGGAGATCCATTTTCCAAAATTTTGAGATTTCGTGTGAAGTCTTATTCAGCCTGTTCTTCATCAAACGTAAATATTTTCTGTTTGGGGATATCCTCAATTTCCCAAAACTTTGTGAGGAGTGAGTCTAGTAATGATGACAGTCTTACTGAAAAATGAGATAGTATACCGAACTAGATCATTGTGGAATATTTTCGGCAATTATGCAACCTAACTAGGTGTTTTGTAGTATAGCACAATTTCTACCAAGAGTTATGAGTCCATTATCTATCAAATTATAATACAAAACAGGACCAATCAATAAATCAATGTTGGATGGTTTGAAAAA
>CAJUYG010001876.1:26653-48769 GCA_910591675.1 Galerucella calmariensis | reverse complement strand
CTAATTTAAATATTTGTAAAAATTATGTAAATATTTGTATTTATTTTCTCTGTGCCAATGACCAGCGCTGTCGAGGCACGTTAAGCAAAAAAAAAAAAAAAAAAAATCGATCATTCTTTTTCCATTGTTATTTCTAAAATTTTCTCCGTAGTTTCCAATCCCCAATCCCCATCTTTCAGACCAACTCTACTGTTAAAATCACCTATTATGTATAATCTTCCTTCGGATTTTTCTATTGTCTCTCAATTCATCCCAAAATTTCTGCTTATTATCAGCTTTATCATCTTCATTTGGTCCGTACGCTACGATTATTGTTCTTTTCTGGTTTTTGTCCGTTTTAATTTGTATTGTCAGTATCCTCTCTGACCACGCTTTCCAGCTTTGTATCTGTGCTTTCTAATTTCTTATTCATTAAAAATCCTACTCCTGCCACTGCTCTTCTTTCTTGTGGTACTCCGCTGTATATAAGTATATTATCTCTTGCTAGTTTTTGTATTTCTTGTTGTATTTCTTATTTTTTTGTTTCTGTTATTCCTGATATATCAATATCCATTTTTTCAAATTCTTCCTTTAGCTCTATTTCTTTTCCTGTTATGCTTTTTATATTCCATGTCGCTAGTTTCCATATCGAAGAGTTTTTTGTTTTCAAGTCCATTTCATTATTCTTCCTACTGTTCGTAATATTATTTTTATTATTCTTTTCAATATTGTTACTCATATGCTTGTCACTGTTATTGGAATTGTTTTCGTCATTGTCTTTGTCTCTACTAATGTCTATGTTATTGTTCTTTCTATCATTATTATGTTGGTTAATATTATTATTATTTTCATTTTCACTTAAATTTCGATTTTTCAAAATAATATTGTTACTATACCTATTATCATTACTACAATTATTATATCCATTACCATTACTATTACTAATTTTAAAAATACCCTCACAACTGAATTTATTATCTAAATTAATAGGTATTCGATGATCTTCTTTTTTCTCTTTTTTTTCCACTTTTGTCTTCTTCTTTATTCAGTTTTTTTGCCCCCCATCATTTCTAATTTTTATCAACTCGTTTTCTTTGTATCCCCATCTCCACTCTTCTGTTCCAATATACATTTTTCTGTATCCAACTTTGGTTAAAGTTCCTTTTTTCTTTTCTTTTCTTCATTCGCTCTTATTCTAAGTATCTTTTGTATTTCTCTGTCCTTTGGTGACATATCATCTTGAATGAATATTTTATGTCCTTCTTTCTTCCTTAATTTTAATTTGTTTCGCATAATTTTCCTTTTGTTATCTGCGTTGTTTAATTTTATTAGACACGTTTTCTCTCCTAGTTTAACAGCCTCGCATACTTTAATTTTCACTCCCAATTCGTGTTCCAAAAAGTCTTCCATCGCATCTGTTAATTCTTTTTGGTTTTTAGTATCTGTCTTCATGCCTTGTATTATTATATTATTACGTCTTTTCTCATTTTCTAATCTAACCAGTCTGTCTTCCATCTCCATGACTATTTTTTCCATTTTTATATTAACATTAACAAGTTTTTCATATTCGGTTTTCAGTTGTAATATTTCCTCTTTATATTTTTTTTGTTCTATTCTCATTTGTTTTATTTCTTTCGATAGTTCGTTCATAGATTCTCCCATTTTTCTATCATTCTCATCAAAGAATCCATGTTTTCTTCTATTTTTCTATAGCCTTTTTTGGTGATTTCCTGTCGAATCTGCTTCTCTTGAGCTCATCATCATGCTGGTCTTCCTGATCTTCCCAATCACTTTTTCTTTTCTTTACAACTTCATCTTCACTTTCCATTTTTATTAAAATCCGATCCTGTCTTTCCTATGGTCCCAATGTGCTGATTGTCTGACCACTAATATTTTCCTTATCAGTTTTGTTAATGGATTAATTTGTTGTTTTTATGTTCTATTCCCATGAATTTTATACTGGTTACTGGCTATTTGGATGAATATTTTAGGTTTTCTTACTTGTTTTTGATGTTGTTTTTCGTTTTCTCATTATCCAAACTCACTTTGAACACAAATTAATTGTTTTTAGTATTTACATTATTCATTGTACAGTTTGTACAATTTGTACATTATACTGGAGGGCTTGAAAATTATTTTACTTTTGTCATAACAAAGTCATTTCCATGGTTATCACTTCTATATTTCAATATAAACATAGAGAAACCTATCTAAACTTACTTGATTACATCTTGAATGGAATGTATTTTAATTAATTTTTCTCATTGGTGACCCATTTTACCTATTTAAAGCACGACTCAGCGTGTTTGAATCGAACTTTAAAAAACGCGCGTGTTTTAAAGTTACCGTGGCAACATCAACAACTCGAGAAACGAAGTCTAAATCTATGGTCTAAATCATATCTAAATGACAATTTTTTTATTACTGATCTGACAGGAGTAGTTTGTAACGTCAAAACTTTTATTCGAACAATATTTAACAATGTCAAATTTATAAATTAAAATGGAAAGTGCCGTTGGTATTGTTTGAAATATTAATATTTCGATTTCTCAAATCTTAGGAAATGGTATTTAAATTGATACTATTGACATTAACAGAACTCAATAAGGTTAAACTTTCATCAAAATACAAATTAGTTTATGTTTTTCTCATTTCCATGACAACGCAAAGTATACATCATATTCATCACGAATTCAACCATTTGACATTCAGTTCTTATTTCCATCTATGATTTCCATTTCTTGTTGTTGTAGTAGTTATAGACCAGTATTTATCATTTCAAAGTGCACCAATGAAAAAAAATAGCGTAAAGTATTCGTGGATAACTGGTCTTCAAAACACTTGCTCTATTTCGAGCACTCCGGCTTCGCCGTAGTGCTCGAAAAATCGCGTTTTAAAAACCTTAATATCCACTTATACTTTGATATACTATTTTAAATGTAAATCAACGATCGATAACACTCCTGTGTTACCAGGTAATTATCACAGTCGTTTGGGAATATTATGCTTTCCTCACTAATTATACAATATACTATTGAAGTATTCATCAGCTTTATTCGGGTTTTTGTTTCTGGACAGTCCGTAAACCAATCTGGAATTGCGCAAAACTAGTTGCGTACTTTATAAAGTCCTAAGAACTATTTTCGGACCGTTTAAAATTGATCAAAATTTGAAAAAACCCGAACATCCCGCATTGTCTATAGAACTGAACTAACCCAAATAAATTGACAATTGATAATAACTCTTCATATTATGATCCTGTAAGACTTCCAGTATTATGAGATTATTGATCACATCAAGAAGAGCATCGTCTTCACTCGATGATGATGAACTATGTTCAAATATTTCCATAAAATCATTAGCATCCATTTTGTGAATATTAAATTTAAAAAGTAAAAATCCAAAAAAAACAACACACAATAAACAAATCTCTGCGAATTTTCAATATAGCTCCCACCTTTCTCCTTTTTTCAAATTATTTGAGCTTGCATAAAAAATATTCCGAAAATCGTCCTAGCTCGAGACTGCTGACTGGCTTAGATGGTTTTCGAACCTTCCAGGAACTGCTCTAAAATAAACCCGAACGCCAAACTGCGGGTGTCAGAACCATCCTGTTAAAACCCTGTTAAATTTCGACTGCGCAAACTCCGGACAGTCTTAGAACAGTAATTGAATGAACCCGAATAAAGCTTGTAAGTCGTCTCTATTACTCCCTATGGTTGAGAATCCGACGCATGTGCAATGGCTGATAAATGATGCTACGCGCTCTCTTCCACTCTACCTTAAATATTTATCATTTTTAACAAACAGCAACCCTTATTTGCGGGCGATTTTAATGGGGCAACCATATATGATAACAAATAGAGAAAAATCAGCTTCAATTTGGTATATGATTTAATAAATGAACGTTATGAACGTATAAGTGTATCGAAATCATACCTGCTTACACCTGGCTGCGAAGAGGTACGGCCGGGTTAGGTTATAAATTACCGAGAAGAAAAAAACAAGTGAACGAAATTTTTTCCCAAAAATAACTTAAAAATGATTTGATTAAAAATACTGGCGGCCAAATTTTGATGGGCAGCCTGGTAAATATATATTATATACATGAAAATTTGGTTTTGAGCAAAAAACCGATAAGCGCACTAATCCTGCAGCCGGACCTCGTAATATTATTAGACAGGCGCTTCAACCAACTAAAGGCCGGTTCTATCACCTCTGGATGAGAGTTCTAGTTATGGTTAACAATATTTGACAAGAGCTTTGCTGTTCTATGACCGCTTGCTTCGTTATAACCATAGGTTGAAGTTCTTTGACCAAAGGATAAAGTAACAGGCACTTTGAGTTCTGGTTAACCTAATTTTGGTGACATTCTACTTTACAATCTTGACAATTCTGAATAA
Source organism: Galerucella calmariensis (assembly GCA_910591675.1). Lineage (NCBI taxonomy): Eukaryota > Metazoa > Arthropoda > Insecta > Coleoptera > Chrysomelidae > Galerucella > Galerucella calmariensis. Next base: position 44,387 of record CAJUYG010001876.1, on the reverse strand, counting down.
ATATAGTTTCGTCACAGCACATCTCCCTTTATTTTCAATTGGTTATTGGTAAATAAAAGAGCACTTAATATAAAACCTATGAGGTATCATAATAAAAATAATGATTGATCCCGGACTTGATGGCTCAGATGAGGATGAGTTATTTTTTCCCATGCCTCAACCTCGAAGACCAAAATTAATCAGAGAAAGGTTAAATTACTATATTCTCAGTGACTATCAGACCTTTTGCCATAAATTCCGGAACTGTTTAGCTCAGCGACAATATTTTCCCAACATTGCTGCTTTGCCTTCTAGGTTACGGAATCTGTGCTTTTATTCTCTATTATTTATAATATTTTTTGATTGATACCAATAGAGCATCAAGTTTTTCCCCTAATTTTCTTTTATTTTTTGTTCTTCCATTGGGAAAACGAAAACAATCTGACAAAACAAGGTGCATAGAGAAACATAATTTGTCTATGACAAGGTGCTTTGACATATAACCAAACTTTTATATGCAATTTTCAGGCGGTATTGTCAAATTTTTCACAATATCTTCATAATAGATAGTAAATTTACGAAAACTATCGATGTTTAGTAACCACCAGTCAAAAGTAGCTGACACATGATGATAGAACACATTTTTTCCTAACCTCAAGGTCAACACCTAACCAGTGGTTGACAAAATATCACTCTTGACCGGATAGAACCGGACCTAAGCCGCAGTGCCAGTTAGTACATTCTGCTCTAGTATATGACACCTACATTTTTTTATACAATTAGTGTGAGATTCAATAACACCCTATATTCAATCATTAAACTGTATTGTCATCAGTCGTTGACGAGTGTACAAAATTCCGAATTAATTTGATCGTATGAAGTGGGTCAAAGTCGAGACTGAAAGAGTCGGTTACAAACATAGAGATAGTAGTAAGGAAGGAGACGACATCCAGTGTTAGGTTCCATATGTACATGTGGAATCAGTGGGCGTGGCTAAGTATGGTACGCAACGTGTTTCTGCACAGAACCGGATTTGATATTTTTCGATATATTAATTTTTAGTATTGATAATCAATGTAATGCAGTGATTCCTTTTTAATATTGATTGATTCAGTTATAACGTAAGTTTTCAAGCCTCATGGCGACGTGATTTTGTCATATACCAAATGCAACGTTTTAATTAGCACCAAAACTATAATAGTCTAAAACTATTACTGTGTAACAGACTCATGTTTGAAATATTTGTAATACACCACTGCATATTATTTATCTTACCTGTGGTACGTTATTTCAGAAGATTTCTTAGTATCCACGCCGTCTCGACTGGTACAACTTCTAACAGCACAAGAAACCATTTTAGTCAATCAATTGAAACCAAAGTATCTTCAAAAATGTAATTTACAACACCAATGACACTTAAAAATAACTTTGACATTAGCGTGGCACGAAAATGGCTGACCGAGTACGCTTTAGATCACGTGACTTCGTCTCTTCCCTTATTACTATCTCTATGGTTACAAACAAACATGCATATGAGTGAAGCTAATTGAAGCCTGTTAAAAACAGAAAAAGTGTCGCATCACAGCTAATTCTTCCTAAGAAGACAGAAGAAATACAAATTCACCAAAAAAATTACTTATGCTGGTATCATTCCAAATAATATTCCGAAGATAATATAATCGAATACAACAATTTGTCCGAAACAAAAAGCAATGCGGGTAAACAATGTTTAAACCTCCATAATATCTCCATTAAAAGACTATGATATATATCAACTCAAATATACAGAATGTAATACTTTCAAGATGGTATAAACCAGTCAAAATTTTGAAGTAAGATACCAGAAACACTTATGAGCATACAGATTGGAACAGCCATATGAATTCCATTGCGCGAAACATCTACTTCACACCAAATATTCATGAACACCTAACGCATTACCAGAAGTACTACATCAACGTGATAATAAAAATGAACAATAACTAGATTTACTTGAAGAATCAGAAATTAGAAGACACCCAAGAGACCCACAATATGGAGTCGTCTATGATCAGATAAATTAAGGAAGCTTTATTTCAGTTTGGATGACAACGAAAAGGCAAAACCCCTCGCAAGGGTCACAAATTCTGAATACCTGGCAGCAAGTAATGTTTTTGACATTATTTACCGACACTCATATGAATACTGTTATGCATCGTTAGAAGAATATCTCTAAGGGTGCTGGAAATGTCAGGTATGATCGACGTTGTATAGCAGGCCTTATAACAGAACACGGACGTCTGGATTATCAGATATGGCAACACTTGTGTTACGTTTTTTTTAGAGCCATTGTAATTACAGTTAGAGTGTTGTGTAATGTATTTGTTCGATTTGATTTGGTTGGTAAATTTGAAGCTGCCTATTACCTGGTACGTTGTTTCGCCATAATAGAGTAAGCTCAGATATAATAAATATTATTTTTATTTATGTTTGTCGTCAAAAATAACCCTTGTATTTTCCTTGTGTAATCATAAAAATAACACGTTATTCGGAAATACTATCAGTTTTACCGTCTAGCGTCATCTAGTAGGCGAGTATCAAAGTACGTGTAGTATCATTAGGTTTTTGTGATAATACGTTTGAAATAGTTTGACGAAAACTATAGTTAGTTCGATATTGGTACGTCGGTACTCTCTTGGTCAACGGATGTTTGGAAGAGGCATGGTAGTTGATGGCCAGAAGGAACTGTGGTGTACAATTGTGTTATTGGAAATCTGACTTTTATTTAGTCATCCTTTGAGAGGGATCATTCTGTTCCACATATCATTGAAATCCAGTCGTTGATGGCTGCTAGAAATAGGTATTTTGGTGTTCTACTGGATTTCTGGACCGTAAGGGATTTTTAACTTTCACCCAGTCGCCATTTTATTGTGTTGGAGATTTTGCTATTACCGGTAAGTTCTATTTTCTTTCTTTTCTTGGAGTGCCGTATTCAGGATCTGACAATGCTTTTATTCCCTATAGATTCCAATAAATGGGAGTACTTATCCTGAAACTACCGAGACTCCTGTCATTTTTTCTTCTGGGTGGTTATTGGTCTATACCCCTTCTGATACGACCGGATCAGGCTATAACCCCTTACTAGCATAGGGGTTTTTCCGTCTGGTAATTTTTCCTTTTTTTCCGCCTGGGCTATTGTAACCCGTCTTGGTTTGGTTATTCGTTTGAAGGGTGCATTTGGATACGACTGGTAGCACATCTATGGAACTGGGATTACTTGTCAACAGCTTATATACTGGGTGATTGATGCTGCGAGGCTGTATCGGTGATATGTATTTAATTTAATCTTTTATGACAAATATTTCTTACCTAAAATATTACTCAAATTGGTTTAATAGTAAGTAATTAATTTTGAAATTTCGCGCATAATTTTTGTTACTTGTTTCCTTGGGTACTTGTTGGAATTTTGATGAGTCACCCGTAATTATACAGGGTAAATCATAAATGTTTGAAGATTATTTTGTATTTGGTCGGACTTTCTTACTCATACTTTTGAATACAATAGTAGATTGTTATATCACATATTTATGAATAGTTAGTACTATATTCAAATATTCAAAATATATATTCACATATTAATTACTATTTTTGGTTTGTTTGACTGTAACGTTTGAATCAGAATTCACCATACAGTGTTTGTTAATGGATAGCTATTGTGCTGCACTCAAGCTATTTTTGATTATTCGCATTTTACCTGGGTTACCTGCGCATGAGCTCAAGCCGGGATACTAATAAGTCGGATTTAATTTTTTTATGGGTGATATACCTCCCCTCCCATGTATGAATAGGATACAATAGCGTTCCTTACATATCTAGCTATTTTTTTCATATATTGCTAATAATTTATATGTTACATTTATTATTGGGTTTCATGGCTTACCACTGATATTTGGGTATTGACTTGCCTGGCGCCCAATTAAGATCCTTTCGATAGGTATGAGGTCTTAAACGAACCTCCCCATCTTCACTGAGTAAATCGGCAAATATCCTGTGATGTACAACTCCGATTCGAAATTTAGTTTACATATAGAATTTTACGTCGCACTTGGACTGTCGAAAGCCGCTGCGGCTCGAAACAGGTCACTTATATTAGGCGACGCCTCTCTCTTGAATTGAGATCAGAAATATCATTTCGCCTTTATAAAAAGATGCAGACATGAGATCTTTTAAAAATATTTGAATGAAATGTGAGATGTGAATATTACACAAAACTGTAAATATATTTGAAATAGTTCAAACAATCTATGTAAGCTCCAAAGATTAATTTCGCAGCTTTTTGAAACTTATTTTCGTCAGTCTTATAGGAAGTTTGTAGAGATACAAGATATACCTTCTTCTCGTTCACCCAAGTTTTCCAGATAACTTGATCAAAACCTTCAGGACCACCATTTCGATGGTGACCATTTTTCATATTAGGCAATACACAGTATTCCTTGTCGCCTAGGCTAAATTTTGAATTTCTTATTACATTACTCATACGTCCGATAGTAGCACCAAGGTAATATTGTTTATAGTGAATATAACCAGCTAAGTCGTCAAAACCTGAAAATTGACATTTCACTGATATAATAGTATATTAAGTATTAAGAACGGTAAGGGTTGTTTACCGGTCGAGAGCAATGTTTGGAAGCTGAGCGTAGCGAAGCCTCCAATTTTCCTGGAGACCGGTATTATCCTTAACGTTCGAGATGCTTATACCATTTTTTGCGCGATCGTATTGAAATATTCGAATTTCGAATAAAATAATTTAAATTTCTTCGAAATGAACGAAATGTCAAAAGTGACATTTATATTTCTCGATCAGTTTAAAATATAATTTGCATTTGGGTGAAATTGTTTTTATTATTTATTACTTTTTACATTGTTTTGTTCGGCTCTGTTCATTAAAAAAATATGATTAAACTTTGTTCCTTTTGTGTAATGACTAATGAATGAAGTGATATATTATTTAGGACCACTTAAATGTATGTGTAGGGCTAAGACGTCGGTAAGTAATTCACTTACCGACGTCTGAACGGTAAGTAAATCACTTACCGACGTGTTAGACTTAGAAACCAGTAAACACAACCTACCGTCCTGACAACAGTTGCTGTAAATAAACAAAAAAGATCGATCGCGCAAAAAAGTTATTAAACAGAAAACATTTGCAGTTCGGCTACAATATTCACAGTAAATTCCAAAATCAAAAAATTAAGTGCTTTTTTAGATATTAAACTTCGTTTTATACAGCAATTTTATGTGAACATTTTCTGGAGATTATTGTACCTACTATTTTAATACTGCTTTACTCAATTTCCTAAATACCTTTGACGATGATAAACACTAACAAAATGGTATTAAATGGTTTATATATTATATATTAAGAGCGAAAAGTGATACATTATTGCTTGAGAGTAATGGTTACCTGGTAATTACTCGAAAGCAATATTGTCACGTTTTTGCTCGTAATACATACAACATTTTTTCTGCAATCACTTAATTGTAACTATTAAAAACAAATATAAAGTAGAATTCATGGAATTTTATATCTGTCACTGTCAATATAATTGTGTTTGTAGTATCGGTTGTTATAGGCAACGAGCGTTTTGCCATTTTTTACGCTCTGCGAGCGTAAAGTAACTGTCCTCGAGATACGTCAACTTTTCGTTGTCAATGGCAAGCGAAAAAGCCTACTTATCAATGTGATTGTAGAAAAAAATAATTAATAGGAAGAAGAGCGAATAGCAATGTGGACAGTAAATACTAATTAGAGGTAATCGTCAAACATGTGAGGTAAATGGCCCAAATATCGGCCACGTCCCAATTATCGGACACTTTTTTGGTTTTTGATTAATAATAAGTTAAGTGTATATATTTGAGACGAAAGATATATTCTTCTGAAAAATTGCACACTTTGGCCACATTGTTGACACAACCTACCCCTTCTACGAACTTCTATAATTCTCAGATAGCTTGAAAATAGTCGAGTGGTAACAACATTAGCCAAATGCATCATTTCGCTAGCGAAGTAGGTAAGACAATGCTATTCAGTAATCTTACATTTTTGATGTTTATTGATAAATCATCTTAATGGGGTTGATTTCTCTAGTATAATATTGTATATTAATTTTTCCACAATAGTTTTTCGGTTAATTTATCGTTGTTTTTTCCTATAAAATGGTGGCCGATAAGTGGGACATATTAAATTGGGTTATGTACCAGCTATCGGACACGTGTCCGATAACTACCACAATGTTGTGTTTTTCTTAAATTGCATTACACAATACTGGTGAAAAGTTTCTAAGATATTTCAGAAGACAATGGTTCTTGATAGACCAATGATTTTTCCGACCAGTTATCGGCATAGCATATTTCACTGAATAAAAGAGTTAATTAAATATTATATTTATGTGAGCACATTAATAAACTGCTATACCGATAGTTCGTAGATGGAATGACCGATATTTGGTACATAAACTGACTGATAGTTGAGATAGTTAATAGTAAAGTTTGAATGAAAACAAAACAAATTATCAACTGATTTTTATGTTATAAATAAAATGTTAACTATTATGTAGAGTATTAGCTTCATGTAAAAAATTATTTTACTGAAGCTTGTTTTCATTCAAGTCTCCTATTAATTATTTTATTTCCATTTTTAAGTATATTTATCGGCCGTCATTGGTATAAGAGCTTTTTAAGAAGACCCAAAAGGGTTCCACAGAGCCTGACGACACCGGTCTGAAGTGACAGAAGAAAAAATACGCCAATGGTTCGATGAGGTGAATGATTATTTAAAAGAAAATCAAAACAATGTAACCGAACCAAATAGAGTTTATGTCTGCGACGAAACGGCCGTTTTCTTGTGTCACAAAGGAGAAAAAGTTCCAACTAAAAAGGGTGATAAAACTGTATACAATTACTGTAATTTTTATGTCCAATGCTGCTGGGGATCTGCCACCACCGCTTATTATAATATATTCTTATAAGAGAATTCCAAAGGAGGTCATTAATAATGTTCCAATATCGTGGAAAATTGGCAAGTCAGATAATGGCTGGATGACAGAACGCTGATTTTTTGAATACATAGCAAACGTTTTTATTGTATTTCAAACAGTTCAGTTTAGAATTGATGTTTTGTTTTTTGTCTTATTGTATTTCAAATCAATTGGAATTTATGTTTTTGTTTTATAATATATCCCACCTATGCCGATAATCGGGACATATCCTGTCCGATAAGTAGAGCTTCACTCTGTTGAAGCGTCCGATGACTGGGACAAATGTACCTCTTTTAATAAACTATTGATTATTAGACAACTATATTTATTATTATCAAAGGAGATAATATATTATTATAGGCAAAGAAATATAGGAACCTGAAATGCAATCCGTCTGAATGATTTTCCATAGCATATATTTTTTCTGAACGCTTAAAGTTCGACTTCGCTCTTAAGCGTCCGATAGTTGGGCCATTTACCTTAATCAGGATAGAAGAAAAAATGTGAGAAGCTGATAACTTGCTTGAAAACACTATGAAGTCCAATAAGCCTCCTAAGTAGATATTCATAAATAAAATTGCTCATTCCCTCCTAAGATGATCCAAGGAATTCAAAAATGCTATCAAATCTGATGTACCATTTCCGGTTGAACCGGTAAACCGGTTAAATCGGAAATGCATATCAGCTTTGTTATTTTGAACACAACACCCTGTTTATTTTAAAATTATTGAACTGCTTGTGAAATTCTTCATACAGTGAAACTTTCCATTCATGTTTTTATCAAATAATTGAGGCTTTAATCAATAATTTATTGTTTTTGACTTAGTTAGCCATGGATGAAATGTCAAACCTTCAAATGTCAATTCATTATTGAGTAATCTACCTATTAGTGTAGTACAAGGAGTGTAATAATATTCCTCTCTGTTATTCGTTAATATTGTTTTTCCAACTATTGTGTATCTGAGTGAAGGAAAACGCATCGAAATTTTAATTATGCGAGGATATGGAGACAAACAGCGTTCTTATAAGAAAGTTTTGAACCCATTTATTGAAGTTAATCCAGGTCACCAAATCACAAAATCAGCAGTTATGAAAACTGTGAGGCGTTATTCACGTAGTAAATGAGCGCAAGTCAGGAAGACAAAAAGCCGCGACAAATAACAATGGAAAGTTGGATGTGTTACTATCACTTGAAGAAAATCCACAAACATCAACTACCCACTTAGCTGTTGATTGTGACATAAGCCAGACTTTCGTCATGAAAATAATGAAATTCGAGAAATTGAGAACATATAAATTTCACTTCTGTCACGAATTAACTGAAGATGATCCAGATCGCAGAACAGATGTATAACAAACCCAAACTTTATCGAGAAAATTGTGTACTCAGATGAAGCAACATTTTGCTTAAGTGGTGAAATGATTAGACATAACTACTATCGTATCTGGTCTGAAAATAGTCCCCGTTGGATGAGTCAAGTACATACACAGTATCCGCAAAAAATAAATGTGTGGGCAGGAATGATAGACGATAATATTATTGGACATCGGTATTTGGATTTATTAACAAATAATATTGTACCCACTATTGCCAGACTTTATCCTCTTCCAAATAACCCACTGATTCCTGTTGAAGACATATGGTTTCAGCAAGACGGTGCACCTGCACATTATTTTGAAATTGTGTGCCAGTACTTAGATCAATTTTCTCCAGGTCGATGGGTAGGGCGTATATAGGAGTGCTATTGAATGGCCACCTCGTAGTCCTGATCTAACTTCTCTAGAAATTTTTGAAATAACAAAACTCATTTGCATTTTCGGTTTAACCTGAATGGGTACATTAAATTTGATGGCATTTTTAAATTCTTTGCATTTTCTTAGAAACGGTTTAGCAATTTCATTTGGACATATCAAAATCTAGAGGAGATACTAAAGGGGTTCCATACTTAATACTAACACTGTATATATTTTCCACTTCTACATTATACAGAGCAGTTCAATGGAAGATATCCACCCCACATAATTCTAAAAACAACAATTTTATAAAAAAAAAATTATATAAAAAAATCATTATAATGAGAGTCGTCTTTTTGCGCATATGTAGACTTTATAACTTGAACCCCCCCACTATGGTCACGACACCCAATTCCCTAAATGGAACACTTTATACATTATTGCATTGTTGGATTTTCATTCACAAGAGGATTACAAAAATGTGAAATACATAAGTGAAAAGTCAATGAAATCAAATTCCGGTTGAAAACTTTTTCTCCAATTCCTGTCCTGATCCACTTTGAAATTTCCTGGTTTAAGCATAATTTGGGTAAAATAACAGTGTATAATTTCCTTTTGGTATCAAGAAGAAAAGTAAACCACATCGATGTCGTTAGGTGAGGCGCTATTCTGTATTATTTTTGAAACTTAATTTGCTAAGCAAATTCAGGAGTTTGGTCATAAGGTATGCTCATAGTTATTGGAAAGCAAACTTCCAAACAGATTTTAAGTCTCTAAAATTTGACGATTAGATCGTTCGACATAGTTTGCGGGCGAAGAATAATTGCCCTTCGAAAATAGCCGACTTTTAATCCGAAAATTAGTGCATGAATAAATGACATTTTTGTCAATTTCTTTTAAAAAGCCTTTCCTTAATTGCCAGACATTAGAAAATGAGAAGATGGGAAGAAGCAAGCTCCACACATCTACGTCGTATCATAATAATATCTCCTCATGTGGAACATTGGTTGAAATAAAGGAAATTCAATACTCACCTAAAACTATGTCACCAATTTCACCTTTTCTATCGGGATATTTAATAGAAACTACCCTTGCTCCGTAGTTAATTACTTGAACTTGAATTCGATTACGATTTGTCCAAGTGAACCTTTTTATTTTAACGCTTCGTCCATCTTCATAATAATAACTACCAAAATTATCTTCCACAAGTGTCACACCATCAGAATTTTTCCCCTATGGTTTATTTCGTACATTTTTAAAACCTTTTCAAAAGTGAAGTAATGGCCAACGCAAGGCAGATTAAACTAACAATGCTTCTGCTTAATCTAATTTGACAGTTTTACACGAGATCCTCACTAATTTTTGCATACCTACATATTTAGAATATTATCTGTAGGAAGATTTGCGGCAAATTTAAAATTTCTTGAACAAATCTAAAAGAGGATCATTTCTCAATATTTCAGCTATTACTTTTTGGTTCGATATTTTATACACAAAACATTTCCAATGTATCGCACTGTATCGGGAACCATTCCAGAAAAAATGTATTTGCAAGCCCTTGAACACGTAAGTATACGATTTTGAAATCTCGAACAAAGGATTGGTGGAAGGCACAGTATCCAGGAGTTTTGTTGTAAATAGAGGCGTAAGACAAGGGGATCCACTTTCGACAGTTCTATTCAATCTGGTACTTGAGAATATAATAAAAGAAGACTAATAGATCCAAAATGGATAATATATTATGAAAAACACCAAGTCATACCCTATGCAATAATTACAAGATCAAAAAAGAACTGAAGCATATCTTTATAAATCCGGAAAATAAATCGAGACAGTATGGCCTGTATATGATTGGAGGGAAACCTGAATATTTAGAAATGGGTGCCGGTGGAATTACAAAAATTGATATCACAAGCAATGGTGAAAGCTATTTGTTTCAAAAAGTGAGTCACTTCGAATATCTGGGAGTAACGGTGACGGAAAAAAGCGATGAAAATATACAAAAGAATAATGAAAGCCAGCAGAACGTTGGGAACAACAAATATACCAAACTATCATACAACCTACCCTGTGATACGGCAGTGAAGCTTGGATATTAAATGGAAGGAATAAAAGTAAACAGGAGAGTGGGAGCAAAGGATTCTAATAAATTAGGCTGGGATTAATAAGAAGATGAACAAACAAAAAAATCCAAGACATGTTTAGATAAGTATTACAAGTAGCATTCAAGTACATCGGCTTCGATCCTTGGGCATGTGGGTAGGATTGATGACGAAAGGTGTGCGAATAAAATGCTTCTTGGAGGTGAAGGAGATAAGAAAACAAGGGGACGACCTAGGAAGAAATGGATGAATGCTGTTAAAGAAGACTTGAAACAGCTAGGAATAAAGGACTGGAGTAGCAAGAGATCGAATGAAATGGAGAAATATTTATTCATTTATATATTTGTTAAAAAACACGTACAATAAACTAACTTTAAGAGTAAAACAGATATTGTGAAACTACAGTATTAATAAATATCAGAAAAAAAAAGAAAAGAATATAACAAAAAAAAAGTAGAAGCTATGGGCTTGCGAGGCCTAAACGCTGTTCTATATGAATTAATAAGAGGCAAACTGTATGTTTTGGGAAAAAAATCGTGAAAACATCATCTCTATAGCTTCACAACTATTTGACATAATATGACAAATAAACGTTATTCAGTATGTCACTTAATACCTCATGATATATCATGATATTTTGATCAGTATAAGAAGTTTTTCTCAAACCAAAAAAAGAAAATATGATTTTGTATATTTTTATACATTTAAACTGTGTTTAATTGTTAATTTTGGACGAAATAGCTGCATTTGATATGTTAAAGAACCTCTTCTAAATTGTCTGCTGGGAAATTAGAATTCACCGCAAACTTTTAACGGATAATCTCCATAATAGTGGTGAGTACTACCGATTGCATAATCAGTCAAATACTCCTAGCTTGGTATAGTTGACCGGACCCAGAATTTCCTTTGAAGTTTATTTTGAATCAATTACTGGATCTATTATGTACTATTGTTATTGTAAAGATTTTTCATATAATTTTCTAATATAGGATAAAAATGTAGGAACATACCTTGTTTATGTCTTTCATTTTGAACTAAAATTTGGGTAAAAATTTGTTAACAGCTCACCACTTGACGTTCAATGTCACATTAACTAACTGAATGAAGTTTATAACATTTTTATCAATATCAAATTGAAATAACTTTCATTGCAAATCAAAATAGATTTATATAGGTACACTCAGATCGTGACAGACGAACCGTCGGCGTACAGATCTCGAGAACTGCAGTTGTCTGAAGATTGGTGTGGACATTATTTTACCAGAGCAAAGTGGTTCATTACTTTGTTGATTTTCATACAAAATAACCCCAAAAATGGTAACGGAAAATTCGTAACGCCAACATGTAGTTTCTTCAACAAGATATATATATTTATTTATAAACACCCCCTTATGGTAAAATCGCAATGGTGCGGATATATAAGTCAAAATTTTATGGAACCTACTCAGCACAAGTGGCCCAAACAAAATATGTAATTTTACACTACCTGCTGTAATTATTGTTGTGAAAATAGGAAATTCATTTGTACCGACGGATATTGTAAAAAGATAACAATGACCAAGGCTTATTTTAATAGTTTCTATGCCTTGTTTTTGAACTAGGAGGAGCATTTTAAGAAACCTCACCCACACCACTAAAAGTAACTAGATCAGTTACTAAAGGGTGTGTTCCAAAAAAGTAGTCAACAGTCGTGTTCCAAATATTATATTAATGTTCCGAAAGGAAAGTCTTCAGAATTTTCGACCTTATTGACAATTATGTGACATATTTATGTATTATATTGCTCGCAGGTGTCGTGTCCAATAAAGGTTCAATGCAAGTCTAGAATTTGAATCATCATTGGTCACAAGCCATGGCGAGAGCTGTAACCAAATGTCACATAGTTGTGAACAAAATGTAAGGTTATAATAAGTTGTTCATGTAAATTGGATAATATAAATATGTACAAAAAAGCTACTATCCAAATTTGAGCACGAACTGGAAGTCAACAGAAGTTTTGATATCGAAAAATATCATAATAATGTACTAAAATGTGAGTGAAACTTTATGTAGAAATATTTACAATAATTAAATTTCACATGGAAATTTATATTATCAACAAGGAAAAACAAGCATAGATTTTGTTCATCAAACTGAATAAATAATGAAAATAGCACTCGGTTGGAATATAATACTTAGTTAAAAATAAAACAACAAACGTGAAAAAGATGTACCTCATAAAAATTCAGGTTATAATATTTCCATATAAAAACAAAACTGACAAATATCGTTGTCAGTTGTATCAAAAAAGCAGTGTGAACCAGGCGGCCAATCACTAGGCTGCAGAAATGCAGACTTAAATTCAAATAATAATAATAATAATAAATACGTTTATTACCCAATATTATACAGCAATAAATTAAATATAATATAATGTATGCGATTTAGTATATTGAGTAATTGGCATTTTAGCTCAGTTCATTTATGTCTTTTGGATTTAAATGTCTGTTCTTCTGCTAAAGCCAGATTATTTCTAACTACACACAGGAATTATTGATTCTGATTTTAGCTAATAAATTGTTATTTAAAAACAAAACAAAAACTAAAAAAAAAGAAATAAAGGAAATGTAAAAATTTAGAACAAAAATACTACATATACAATATTAATACAGAGAAAAACAAATATATTAGTTTTAAATACATGTAACTTTGTTTATCAGAGTAATAAAGAAACAAATTGAGAAAGAACAAAACAAATTGAAACTGACAATAGTATCAGCATCACAGAGTAAATAGGTATTTTTTATAGTTCATTTTGAAGCTTTTTGGAGATATTAAGACATTGAAAAGTTTATTTTCTAATAAATTATTTGCAACTTTTGCCACATTGTATGAAAATGCTCGTTTGAATATTTCTTTGCGGTGAAGAGGTATGGTAAGCATTTGCTTTCGTCTCACATTTATATTATGGACATCAGTACGATATTTAATTTTTTTATGTAAGTATGGTGGGGTTTTGAACTTTATAATATTGAATATAAATGAAGCAAAATGCAATTTACGGCGATTATGCATATTAAGCCATTTCAGATCTTTGAGTTTATGGGATACCCTATACCCACGTCTAATGCCGTAAATAAGACGGATACACGAATTTTGGACTTTTTGAATCCGAGTTTTGTCAACAGCATCTAAACATGAACCATATACTGTGTCACAATGATCGAATAAGGAAAGTATAAGTGATTCGCATAACTTTTTTTTTATGTCAACATCTAAAAAGTGTCTATGTGGGTAAATTGCTTTCAATCCACAGTATGAAAGTTTCAATTTAGATGTAATATGGTCTTTGAATCGTAGCTTATTATCAAAAACGAGTCCCAGACTTTTTCCTTTGCTGCTAAAAGGAATAATTTTAGATTCTATTTCTAATTGCATCTGGTTTTGAACAGCATCTCTCACAGAATCCTTACAGAATAGCAAAGCAGACGATTTAAGAGGATTTAGTTTCAGTAGGTGATCGGATGAGGTCTTAGCTAAATTTTTTAAATCATTATTGATTAAATTAGAAGAATCCGTTAAATTTTCATATTTAAAAGAACAGTATATTTGGGTATCGTCAGCATAAAAATGATAGTTACAGTGTTTTAGAGAGTTCTGAAAGTTACTGGTATACATAGTATATAATAGTGGACCAAGTATACTGCCTTGAGGCACCCCGAGTTTTAATTTGATTTTTTGAGACTTGTTTCCACCTACTTGTACTCTTTGGAATCGATCACTTAAAAAGGATTTTATAAATTTAGTAGCTTCATCAGAAAAGCCTAAATAGTGAGTGATTGACAACAATATTTGATGATTTAACATATCAAAAGCTTTGGAATAATCTAATAAAATTAATATACTTATTTGATTGGTATCTTCTGCCTGAATTAAATCATCAACTATATCAGCAAGGGCAGTGGCGCAACTATGTCCACTGCGAAATCCAGATTGTTTTGTAGGTAATAATTTAAATTTATTAAGGTGTTCTCTAATTTGTATATCCAAAACCTTCTCCAATACTTTCGACAACACGGGTAAAATACTAATAGACCTTAAATGGCTCAAATCAGTTGGTGAGCTAATTTTAGGTATAGGTATAACATTTGCATATTTCCACTCCGCGGGAAAATAAGAGGTCAAAATGCATTGATTTATAATATTAGTAATATAAGGAATTATAAATGGACAAAAAAGTAATATTATATCGATATTCATATTATCGGTTCCGTAAGCTTTAGTTTTAATATTTAAAATTATATTTGAAACCACTCCTTCTGTCACAAGTGTGAACACAAGAGGATTATTTATATTATTTTTTATTTGAGAATTGTAATAATGAATTATATTGTGATTTGGCTGTTTATTTTCGATGCTAGTAAAGTGCTTGTTAATAGTTTCAACATCATTTAACTGAGTGGGAATATCGTTATATTTATTTTTTGAAATATTTAATTTTTTTATTTCTTGCCAAGTTTGTTTAGTATCAGTATTTGCAAATTTGTATCTGAGATATGCCTTTTTTTCATTATGTATTGCATTGGTTGTGAAGTTCCTAACTTGTTTGTAGTAAGACCAATTAGCAGGTGTACTATTATTTTTAAATTTTCTCAACGCTTTATCTCTTAGTTTTTGCATGAATTTTATATTTTCAGTTATCCAAGGTGCGTATGGTTTTTTTCCTATACGAATAGTTTTAATAGGAGCAAAAATATCAATTATTTCCAAAATATTTTTGTTTAGTATTTCAACTTTTTTATCGATATCATTAGTGGCATATATATTATACCAGGGCATTCGATTTAAAATGTCTTGTAGTTGTTCTAAATTTATAGATTTTAGGTCTCTGTAGGAGATTTTATTATGAATTGGAATTTTAATTGCTGCAAAATCAAGTTTACAAGATATCAATGAATGATTCGTAAAATGAGTTTGAGTTACTTTTATGTGACACTTCTGCAAATCATAATTAGTTATAAACAAATCGAGAAGTGAGCTTCGGGTGGGTGAAAAGCAAGTAGGTTCATTTACAAGTTGATGGCAGTTGAAAATATCAAAAATTGTATTAAATCGGTTAAATTCTGGTAGCTCAATGTCTAAAAGGTCAAAATTAAAATCACCTACACATATAATTTGATTATATTGTGCATACATATCACACAAAATATCCTCAAAAATCTGAAAAAATGCGTCTTTATCTGCTTTAGGTGGTCTGTAAAAAGTACCAATAGCTAGCTGATGTCCACAAAAAGTGATTTCTATCCATATATATTCGACAAAATCCAGGCATCCACTCAGTAAAATTTTATATTTAAATTTATTTTTAATGTACATACCTACTCCTCCACCACGTTTCGAGTGACGGTCTCTCCGAACTAATGTGTATTCGCCTAACCTTACAATATCACTACTAATGTCCTTTCTCAACCATGTCTCGGTAACTCCAATAACCTCAAAACCTTCATTTTGTATTAAGTGCAAAAAATCATTGAAATGTAGAACTAGAGATCGTGTATTAAGATGAGCTACTTTAAGTGACATAAATACTAATTATTTTTGGCTAACAGAACCCGATCTTGTAGTTCTGTTTACAGTGTTGAGTATTTTATTTTTAACAAATTTATTTTCAATAGTCGAAGCCTTTTTGGTATTTACTGTTTTGAATTCCTTCCTCTCATCAGCCACAATGCTCTTCGTACTAGTTTCTGCTAATACTTCTTCACCTCCTCCGTATTCTGCTCTTTCTCCCTGTGTATCTTTCGTTTCAGTTAAGTTTGGCTGAAAAACTTCAGGATGTGAGATGACGTTTTTTCCAGCTGAAGGAGTTTGTGGTGCACTTAGATTAAATCTTGAATTATTTGAAGACTGATTTAGTTCTTCTGTAGCAAGCAGGTCTTCAACTGTATAAACTTGGTTATTTCTATATAACTTTCGTCCTTTTATGTAGCACTTGTCTGTTGAAAATTGTCTAATTTCTTTTAAATGTGTTCTTGAAACTTTATTTCTTTGTTGTTGGAGCTTCGTTAGGTCTGGTGATATTACAATGTTGGTGCCTTTGAGTTTTTTGCATCTACTGAGTATATTAACCTTGGTGAATCTGGAGAGCAGCTCAATTTTTAGTGGTTCCTTTCCAGTTTTACCTCTGATTAAATAAATGTCGCTAAAATCCCTTGAATTGAGGTTGATTTCCAGTAGTGTATTGAGTTTATGACATATATGTTCCACTGCAATTTCTTCTGGTTTCTTAACTAGTCCATATACCACCAAGTTATTTTTTCTTGAGTTTCTTTCCAAATTCTCAATTGTTTCTCTTAGTTCCGTATTTTCTCTCTCCAGCCTTCTAACTTTTTCATTAACTGATTCAATTTTTAATAGTATTCTTGTTTCACTAGCATAGATCGCATTCTTGAGTTCTTGGACTCGCTCCTCTCATTTTAAAAACAAGGTTATAGAGGTATAATAGGCGTAGGTTTAGGAACAGTATTTGGAATTCGTAGGTATAATATTGTTGATACCTTGTTGTTGTATTGCTTGAGTGTTAAATTATGAAAGTACGTAGATATCCTATTGAAAAAGTGTGGTTAAAAATGTTGACCGTTGAATTATGGCAGGAATTCTGAATAATACAATGTTATGATAGGTACCAATTGTAATTTGCTTACCCAATTAATATGAACATACCACTTGTAAATTGTTTTAAATAGTTTTTCCTTAATCTCAGTCTAGATTAGTTAGTACAAATGTCTCTAAATTACCTTCGAAATTATAATCATCACTCGAGGAGTCATTATTTATTGAAATTGTTGAAGGTGTTACTGTAATGTCTGCATCTAAGATTTGGTCCAGTTTTTTCTAGTAACTTGTGATTTGGACCTGTCTAAT
>CAJUYG010001876.1:0-21653 GCA_910591675.1 Galerucella calmariensis | reverse complement strand
ATGATTTCGGATTCTTGCAGGTCGCGTGGTGGAACTTCTAGATGAAAAGTCGTCATTTGCGAGAAATATGGAATGGTTTAAGTGATTTGGGTTTGACAGAATTTTAGATGCGTAGATCATTGTTTGTGAGTCTCTTCTGAGGTCTAGTGGTAGAATTGCCGCATCGGATAGTACTGCAGCAGCTGGGCTAGTTCTAAAAGCGCCTGTTGCGTATCTTATAGCTGATAGTTGCATTTTATCGAGTAGCTTGAGTTTAAAGCGACGACAATTATTGTATACGACTGATCCATAATCGATACGACTTTGTATAACAGATTGATAAAGTCTTAATAATATCTCCCTATCTCCCTATCCCCACCTGATACTAGCCATACACTTGATGATGTTAAGAGCTTTTTGACACTTGCTTACCAGCTGGTTAATTTGTTCAGTCCATAATAGCTTTCTATCGAATATTAACCCTAAAATTCTCATACAGTCCTCAATTACAATAGGATGCCCTTGGATAGTGAGAGCAGGGTTAAGATGGTCGTGTCTCAATTTTCAAAAGTGGGTGCATTTAGTTTTTTCTTGTGAGAAATTGAAACCCCGAGACTTTGGATGTCTTCATTCTACCATGGCACCGGTCTGTGAGATACAGCCGGTTTTGACAGTTTAATGCTCACCTTAGCAGCATTAAGGAGGGTATTAGTGGCGACGCAACCGCTTCATCAAGATTGTCAGGGATATCGACGCATTCTTCGTAATTTATCCAATCGGCATGCTTTGTTAACCATCTTTCCCTGGTTTTGAAAGTTGTTGTAGGTGTGTCAATGTAGATGACTACGGGGAAATGGTCACTTGAGTGGAGGTCGTCAAGGACATCCCAGTTTAGCCTGGGTGTTAAATGTGGGGAACAGAAAGAAATATCGATACATGATGTTTGACCAGATGCTGCTACAAAATGTGTGGGTTTACCGTTGCTTGAAACTAATATATTATTACTTTCTATTATAGATTCCAGTCGCCGGCCTCGGGCGTCTAATAAAGCTAATGATTTGGGGTTTCAATGAGCTGGTCATTTCTTTTTGATTTTATTCGGTATACCGATATAACTCCTTGGTCATTTAACTCTTCTTCAATTTCTTGAATAGTGCAGTTCAACAAATCTGGGCAATAAATAATTTCCTTTGATTGGTTTAGAGATCTATGAGGGACAACTTCCACTTCCACGCCGTTAAAACTGTTCACTGATAATAGCCTCCTGGCTTGTTCTGGGGACACAGTTTCCACCAAGAGGCCATCTTTAATCTTTTTCACCAATTTAGTATCACCACATAAACCATACAACGTTTTCTGTATTGGAAAAGGACTATCTTTGTTAAAATCTCCTTCTTTCTTCTTCACGACCAGAAACCGTGGGAACCTTTTGCTGGTTCGTGATGATTGTGCCTCTGTTTTCAGAGGGAGGCGCCTCTTTGTTTTGATTTTCAGGAGCTGACATTCAGTTTCCACGAGTAGGGACGAAATAAGCGTCCGGCACGGCAGTGCGCCCTTACCGCGCTAAGGTCTTTTATGTTCAATACTCTTGTCATTATTCGTAAAACTTCGTATTTGGGTATTTCCTGCACTCCATTTCCATGTAAACACTTCTATCAATATCTTTGAAATTTTATATTAATACACTGTAAAAAATTAAGAAGAATTATTATACCTTCACTCGTTCGAAGAAGCTACTGTGTTAACGAAACCCCCACCGTCAAATTTTTGTGCACACACGTTAAAAGCTCCACAGGGAAATTAAACCAAAATTTTTGCTATTTATTATTTTGTGGTCTCTGCAAGATGATGGAGGCTATCATGTTCAGCATTTCAACAATCGTTTTTATTGTTGCATTTTCCATCTCAATACGTGGCTCTTTATTAAATAAAGAATAAAATGATCACATTGTATTTTTTTCTCCAAATTTATTGGTTCCAGGCAATAACTTGAAGATTAAAAAATTTTTATCTCTCACAACTCAATCTCGAAAATCTATTTAACTCTAAGTCCACCCTCTTATGATGTAACATGGAAAATAGCGGTGGTTAGTCATCGTGGGTACACGAAAATATCAAACCTCCATTATTTTCACTTAAATTTGAAAGAGAAAAATAAAAACTATATTGCACTCTTTATGGATATGATATCGCGAAATGGGGGAGCATAGAAAATACCCATCATAATAAACAACTTTGAGAATATCGGAATTAGAAGAAAATGCCACCATTTTGGTAAACTTTTCCGCCTTTAGAAACTCCATTATACAAATTTTCACTTTTCATACATCTTCAGTTATCATCGAGCTTATCTGCGTCGCCCTGTATACTAACAAACATAATTTAAATTTAGAAAAACGGTGCATTCTGTTCACCTTTATATGATGAGTGACAACACTCAATGGGCTTAATTTTCGCTACAAATTTCATACTATATAATTTTTACTAACAATACAAGAATGTTTCGCATATAGTAGGTAGCGAGAACGAAAAATGGAACCTTACAGGTGGAACCACCACAGGTGCCGTAGTGACGGACGCGGACGGTTCTTTGTAGATGTGGAAAGTAGTCACGGTGTTGTCAAGCATCTTGTTAAGAATAATAGTTTAATAGGAATTTGAAATTTGAAAATGTATAGCTGTCAATTTAACTATGCTGAAGTACCCAGGGCCGGATTTAGAGGTCCAGAGGCCTCGGGGCAACAAAGGAGCGGAGGCCCCCTCGCCGCCCCAAATTATTTTCCAAATAAAGTAAACTATTTTTTTTCAGTCGAGTTTTTCAATAAACAATTTATTGTGAACCCAAGTAGATTCCCTTAGTATTGAACACACACATATAAATATGAAAAAATTATATTATAATATTATAATACCCAACCTCCGAGGTTGCGGGCAAGTACCACCCCACTCAGCCATTAAGCGATTGGGGTACTCCCTCAAGATGAGTAGTGACTTGGAAGTGCTTATCAGGGCCATTTGAGATTTTGATATTCCACTGATTGCCTGATTGGAGTGAACAAATATAGATCAATGATTTCTGTTATTTAAGATTAATATAATCAAATTATCATGTATTTACATAGTACTGTAGGCTGTAGGTAAAGGTAAAAGGGCAAAAAAAAATATCAAAGGAAAAGATGCTTACTACTGTTTACTAGTTGGAGTTTGGAAGAGTTTTTTCCCCGAAGTCTCTATTGTGGGGGCCCCGCGTTTGTGGAGGCCCCGGGGCGTTCGCCCCGGTTGCCCTCCCCTAAATCCGGCCCTGGAAGTACCTTTGCATCAAATGTTTCCAGTTAAGTATCAGGTGGAATTTTTATTAAAATTAATAAAAGAATACCTTGATAACCAATCTGAGCTATTTTAGAATCAAATAGTAGAGACGTAATTTTGCTTCCAATTTTTTTATTAGACCTCGAAGATTTTAATCTTCGATTGTTGATGCCAATATTTTAGAATATGCATGAATACATTGAAAAATGTAAAAAATGGTAGCTAATTTATCAAAGATCAAGACGTAGATGAGTATTTGAAAATATTACAGGTTACCGTTTTTTTTTTGTTGATATTGAGGAAGGTCATCTACATAACCGACTATTCAGCAACATGGTGAGGGGGCCAATTTTATTAATCCCTTTTCCTTCATGCTAAAGCAATTTCCAGGTGAATGAAATTATAATTCAAAATTTACAGGCGGGAGAAATAATAAACAGTATTTGATAGTGCAAAACCAGTCTAGCTATTATTTATTTATTTAGCTAGGGAATATTTCAATTAGGTCGCATTTTGTGAAATCAAAATAAAGGTACTGTTAATTAAAGATAAAACATCGAATTTAAAATGATGCATAAATACCTAGATCTTATCCGGTATTTTTGAATTTATCATTTCTATTGAACTATAGCAAGCAGTGAATTCTAAAACGGTAACTTCTTTCAATGTACAGGTTATAGAGAAGTTTACTAACAACTGGCAATAGCGCGTTTATTCTAGCCTAGCTATCGAAGACAACTGTGCTTTTTCATCAAGTGATTCGGTGATATTGGTAGCTGGCGGAGCGCACCGCGTTGCTTCTAGCGGCCAACTCGTGAAAACTCACGTGCGATTATTAATCGAGACTGTCACAAAACTTTTGAAAATATAATATTGTTTATAGGACTGTTTTTCTCAATTAATGATCATCTAGTTCTCAAGTTACTAGTGTTAGTTTTTTTTATAAAACTCTGTTTTATCGATGATATTTTTGTGGACTGTTTATTTTGTATAATATGAAATTGCATAATTTTAAATTGGTGAGTTTACAAATAATCACTTAAAATGAAGGTAGGTAAATGATAGGAAAATCTTCGAACAAAAATTTGACGTGATTTTTAAATAAACCAAGTATTTTCAATACGTTGGTTCATGCATGAATAATGTTATCTTTGTTTTTTGAGACAATTTTCTATCAAATGAGGAATCGTCGTCAAACCTTTTATTTTCCTATTTTTGACGCAAATATTAAAGATTCCTATGGGGTTATTTCACAAGCATTATAATTAGCTTCACATGTGTATATTATGTTTGTTTATAACCGACTCCTTTGTACTCGATTTGAACCCACTTGAAACTCTCATATTAATTCGAATTTTCCTTGCACATCGATGGCAACACAATAAAGTAGTAATAGGGTGTTACATTCATAACGCAATCTTTTAACCCGATTTTTCCCACTTTTGAATTCTCAGAATAATTTAAAAACAACCTTGCGCACTTGTCAACAATCCATTACAATACAATATAGTAGTCAAATATCGGGTAGGTATTCCATTTGTAATGCAATTTTTAATCTCGATTTCAACCCATTTTACACACTCAGAACAATTCAAAATGCTGCACAGTCGTCAAGGACCGAAGACAAAACAATAAAGTAGTGAAAAAAACATAAATTTGAGCTAGCATCGAGTTTAAAAAAAACACACATTATGGTAAATCGAACTAAAAAGTAGAAAAGGAATTATAGTTGAAAAAACGAATAAACACTATAGGTAATCGCACTAAAAAGTAATAGCACAATTGATATAATTTGGTGACTGAAAACGCTATTTTTCCCTAACTCCACGTCTCCGTTTTAAATCAACTGCAATTCCAACCACTATTCCAATAATAGTCAAAAACGCATGCCCTATTTTTAATTTATAACAATCTTATTTTTTGTAGTTCTTACTATGGGTTTTTATTATTCACCATCATAAGTAATGTTTATTATTTAACTACTGTCATGAATGAAAACTGTCGTTAATGTTTTGAGATTTGACCATCCAGCGACCTGTCAAATAAAATTCAATATGGTATCCCCTGTGCAAGCAAAAAATAGTATATTAAAGTATAAGTGGATATTAAGGTCTTCAGAACACGCGCGATTTTTCGAGCACGACGGCGAAATAGAGCAAGTGTTTTAGAGACCAGTTATCCACGAATAGTTTACGCTATTTTTTTATTGGTGCACTTTGAAATTATAAATACTGGTATCTATTTCTACTACAACAACAACAAGAAGTTGAAATAAAAACTAATAATGTGAAATGGTTGAATTCATCAGTATACCTAGCGTTGTCATGGAAATGGGAAGAACATAAACTAATTTGCAGTTTGTCTTTAAGATTTATTGTCGTCACCGCAGTGCATAAAAATAAATTCTAATATCGATTTCTTGAAGAGTAAAGCAAAATCGCGGTTAATACCGCAAAAATAATAATATATGTAGGTACTTCAATTTAATATTAATATCTCAAACAATACCAACTGTACTTTCCATTTTCATTTATAAAATTGTAATTGCTAAATATTGTTCGAATGAAGGTTTTGACGTTACAAAGTACTCCTGTCAGATCAATAAAAAAAATTGTCATTTAGACTTCGTTTCTCGAGATGTTGATGTTGCCATGGTTACTTTAAAAAACGCGTGTTTTTGAAAGTTCGATCTAAACACGCTTAGGCGTGCTTTAACGCAATACCATCATCATCATAAGGAGCTCTTCTAGCTGGACAAACTTCTACATCTCTCTTCCCAAAAAAATTTTACCTATTCTCATCCATCTATGAAAACTCAATGTTGTAGGGTTTCTCACTTTTTTTCATATAGGTATGGGATATTGCTAGACTCAAGTTTCACCCGGGGTTGGTAAATTGCGCACAGCAGTCAGTTTGTAGCCAGGTATACCCAAAATGTTCCTTTTTCATAGGTAAATTGCGCACAAGTGACCCTAAAGAGGGTCTAGGTGAATGGCATACAACTTTATACCGATTCCACGAATTTTAAAAGTTACCAAAGATTCAAAGGATTATTAATGACTTTACGATAACAATTTGAGGCGTAGGTACATGGATCAGTTCAGTTTTTGCATTTACACTTCAATCAACGGGTTTGGGCCTGGGTTTTCTTGTTTTTTTAGTTTTATATGTCTTATTTTCTGATATTTTATTACGTAGTTATGAAATGCAATTACTGTGATACTCCTGAAACTAAGAAAAAGAAATTTATAATTGATGTTTAGATTGTTCTCCAATGACTGAACCGGGCTTTCGTTTCTAACATTCTATAGCATAGTGGATGTCATGGTCTGTGTTTTTCTTATTGGTGAACCATTTTACCTATTTAAAGCACGCGCGTGTTTTAAAGTTACCGTGGCAACATCAACAACTCGAGAAACGAAGTCTAAATCTATGGTCTAAATCATGTCTAAGTGACAATTTTCGCAATCATTAATCTGACAGGAGTCGTTTGTAACGTCAAAACTTTTATTCGAACAATATTTAACATTGTCAAGTTTATAAATTAAAATGGAAAGTGCCGTTGGTATTGTTTGAAATATGAATATTTTGATTTTTCAAATCTTAGGAAATGGTATTTAAATTGATACTATTGACATTCACAGAGCTCAATAAGGTTGAACTTCCATCAAAATACAAATTAGTTTATGCTCCTCTCATTTCCATGACAACGCAAGGTATACATCATATACATCACGAATTCAACCATTTGACATTTAGTTTTTATTTCCATTTATGATTTCCATTTCTTGTTGTTGTAGTAGTTATAGACCAGTATTTATAATTTCAAAGTGCACCAATAAAAAAAAATAGCGTAAATTATTCGTGGATAACTGGTCTTTAAAACACTTGCTCTATTTCGCCGTCGTGCTCGAAAAATCGCGCGTGTTCTGAAGACCTTAATATCTACTTATACTTTAATATACTATTTTTTACTTGCACGGGGACACCATATTGAATTTTATTTGACAGGTCGTTGGATGGTCAAATTTCAAAACATTAATGACAGTTTTCATTCATGACAGTAGTTAAATAATAAACATTATTTATGATGGTGAATAATAAAAACCCATAGTAAGAACTAGAAAAAATAAGATTGTTATAAATTAAAAATAGTGCATGCGTTTTTGACTGTTATTGGAATAGTGGTTGGAATTGCAGTTGATTTAAAACGGAGACGTGGATTTAGCGTTTTCAGTCACCAAATTATATCAATTGTGCTATTACTTTTTAGTGCGATTACCTATAGATCGTGTTCATTCGTTTTTTTAACTATAATTCCTTTTCTACTTTTTAGTTCGATTTACCATAATGTGTGTTTTTTTTAAACTCGATGCTAGCTCAAATTTATGTTTTTTTTCACTACTTTATTGTTTTGTCTTCGGTCCTTGACGACTGTGTGCAGCATTTCGAATTGTTCTGAGTGTGTAAAATGGGTTAAAATCGAGATTAAAAGTTGCTTTACAAATGGAATACCCGATATTTGACTACTATATTGTATTGTAATGGATCGTTGACAAGTGCGCAAGGTTGTTTTTGAATTATTCTGAGAATTCAAAAGTGGGAAAAATCGGGATAAAAGATTGCGTTATGAATGTAACACCCTATCACTACTTTTTTGTATTGCCATCGGTCGTTTACAAGTGTGCAAGGAAAATTCGAATTAATATGAGAGTTTCAAGTGGATTCAAATCGAGTCCAAAGGAGTCGGTTATAAACAAACATAATATAAAGACCTTAATATCCACTTATACTTTAATATACTATTTTGTCTTATTTGGTCTTGTAGTTGAAAGATATTTCCAGGTCTCTTTTTTAGACTTTAAATTTCAGATAACCACACAAAAAGAAATCTAATAGGCTCATATCATATTATCTAGCAGGCAATGCCTCAGGTCTTCCTATCCACCGTTGAGAAAAAGTTCTGTTTAAGAAATCACGCACAATTACTTCGAAATATGGCGGTGCGCCATTCTGTTGAAACCAGATTCTGCGGTCCAAATTAGTGGGTATTTGTGAATATATTTTATTGGAAATCCCGATGAAATGCTTCTGTTGAGCTTTCATGAAAAAAATTTGGACCAATAATAGTATTTCTCATAATACCAGCGCATACGTTGGTTTTTTGTGATCTTTGCTTATGGTACTTTTGCATCCAGTGTGGAATTTCGTCAGACCATAATCACTAGATCATTATAGCATTGTACAGAGTGGATTCTCTACTGCCGACAAAATTACGCCTTGTTGAATATTTTCATATACATTTGGTATACCCTGCTTTGCTGCATCCTTCATCATGTCCTAATTCTCTATACTTCCGCTCTATTCTGCTTGCCGTAGATTGTGAAATAGGTTCACGATCCGGGTGCATTTCATGAAATTATTAGCATACCTCTTGTTGAGTTCGCATTATATCACCAATACCAATCATTATTGATATTTCAATCTTATCACTTTCGGTTGAAGGCATTTTGTGAAAAAATGCTGCAAATGATAAATTGCTTGGATAGTTTCCACGTGATCGTACCTTGTCTAAGGCGTTAACAATACACACACTACGAAAAACGTACGTTATATCAATAAAAAAAAATCAACACAATGATTTTTTACATCAATTTCACTCCGATGCTCGAAATCATCACCACAATGCTTTTAAATAATTATTACTCAATGTACGAGGACGTAATATTCATGCTTAGCGGACATTGATTTCAATCAATAACGTTTCATTTAAAAGTGTTGATATTAATGACTTTGACATGGATTAATGTCCTAGTACATTGATTCTATGCCTTTTGAATCAATTGATAATTGAAAAATATTTACTAGATAGATAGATAAATTTATTAATATTTGTGTATCATTTACATGACATAAGACAAGTCAAATACAGAATAGTAATGTAAAAGTAGGTTAGACAGTGATGAACTTGATAAGAACATTAGTAGCAAACAATAAAATCACAAAACGTAGTAAAATTACGAGACTGATAAAGTATTGTTAAAATTTAAAGTAAAATTAAATAGACAAAATTACATAAATTAAGTGTTATTTTTCCAGCCAATAAGTTCGTCTAGAGAATAAAAACAATTTTCAGTTAAAAACAACTTTAAACTTTTCTTAAATTTGTTAAAATGTTTTATTTCTTCGATTGAGTCAGGTAGCAAGTTAAAAAACTGACCTCCTGCAGACATTGGAGACTTTTTTAGTTCAAATCGTTTGAATCGATTTAGGTGGATATCATCTCTATTCCCCGTGTTATAATTATGGACTTCTCCATTTATTTGAAACTAACTCTTATTAAGAAAAGTGTAGGTTAACAATTTAAAGGGATAAATACATGTGCAGGTCATGATGTCATTCTTCTTAAATGTATCTCTACAAGATTCGTTATACCTCAAGTTAAAAATAAGACGAATGAATCGCTTTTGAAGAATGAATATTCGCTCAAAATCTGTTGCTCGGCCCCACACAACTATATGGCAGCTGATAGCAGAGTATATAAAAGCATAATACAAGTTAAGTGGGTGACATTGATAAAAATTTGATCTTAGATTATTGAAAGCAAAGTAGAGTTTATTTAGTTTTTAACAGAGAGTGCATTAATTAATAATCTGTTAGCATTATCATAATGGAAAAAGCTGCAATAATAGTATTCCTGAAATAAGGGATGGATCAAACTAAAGATTGACTGTGAAAAAATAAAATCCCTTGGTAATTTATAATCCTCACATATATTTATTTGAAATTAAAAATAACCATAAACTCTGGTTACTATCTAAAAAGCTACATAATATATGAATTCAAGGAAATGAAGAGGTCTATATATTTCTTTGATACTTGTTACGTCTTCACCAGACTTGTATAGTATACTTATTAGTTGTTTGGCGTTTTCCTGTTATATCTTTTTTCACTGTTTTGCATGTAAGAACAAGATATCCATGCAATGCCTACAACACTGCTGCGTGTGGCAAATAAAATCAAATATATCATCTATATAATCATTCCATATTTATAGTATCAGCTACCAACCGTCATCTGGTTAGTTTTGCAATGAAACGAAATATAAAAAATTAAAATTACGATTATCAAAGCTGTTTATATACATCACTTACTTCCATTCACTTTTTAGCTTAGTTTCTGTGATAAACTCGTAATAGTTTTTTTCCTTAACATTTTCATTGGATAGGAGCTCTAATATTTTTCCACAGCTTCGTTTCCAGCCAGTCACCAAGTCATCGGAATTTTTAAAGGCACTGGAGAAATATATGTCTATCTGGAAATAGAATAGAGAAGAATGAAAATAAGCTTAAAAAAATTAACATTTGTCTCACCAATCTGAATCCTGAGGATTAATTATGAAAAGACCATTTTTTTGGCTGTGGTAGATTCTAATTCAATTTTTTCCAATCTGTTTTGGCTACAGGTTTCCAGTAGTAATCAAATTCTTCCGAACTTAAATTGTCAAATTCAAGTGATTTAATTTTTTCCTCAGCGTTTTCTTCTGGGACTAAAATATAATAATTAGCTTATAGTTTACTATTTATAGTACACCTCATTCGAGACACAATAATAATAATTTCCTAACTCACTTGTCTTTAGGTAGGTACATGATAGGTTCTCCTAGAAAAATTATTGCACTTTTTTGTTTTTTCACTTGTATTCATGTATTAACACCGCACTTTTTTGTGTACACATTTTGTAATTGACGGAGGCGATGTCATTATTGTTTCTTTTCACGTAAATTTAGCGAGAATTGAGCAAGTGCTTAGGTGGTGGGAGACAACAAGACGTAATATTAATGTATTTGGACATTTTAGCTCAACGTATTCAATCATTATAGTATATTATTAAACGAGCAATTTATGATAGCCATAATTCACGATGGGTGACTTTTGCGTCAAGAGCCGCAGGCGAGGGGCGCAAGTCACCCAAGTGAATTTTGGCCATAAATTGCGAGTAGAATACTATACTTTGTCCACGACACTTAATTTATTTATTAATAAATAAAAGTCAGTAGCGATTTGGCATATTACTAACCTCAAAATGTTGTTGCATCTACTTCAAATAATTTGACATATATAGAGATGGGCGATACTGTAGAAAGTATCAATACAACGTACCGTTATAAAAATATATTGTTTCAAAATACTTAATATTAGAAAATATCGTGATGAAAAGTATCAATACTAAAAATTACAATATTTTATAGATACGATTTATGTCAGAAACAAATTTCCAGAACAAAATTCACAGATTTAATAGTTTATTTCATATTGTACCCCCATCTCTAGTCGTGAATTATGAACCATAATACACTACAGTGTATTATGAACCATAATTCACGACAGTTGATATATGGGTACCATATACCTTTAGTTAGGAGGTAAAATATTGACTTATTATTAGGGGGTCGTGGACAAAGTTATGATTTGTTGTATTATTTAATAAGTTGGGGTATTATAATAATGCTAGGGGTATATTAATTGATGTTTATAGAAATTATTTGAATGATTTTCTGATGATGATTATGGAATTATAAATTTTAGAGTATTAATCTGTAGTCACGGACATTATTTTGTCTCATTGTGCAATGATTAACTTATGTCGTCTAGGTGATTGTTTAATGTAAAATATTGTATCATTATCTTGATGTATTTTGGCCCAAAAATAATTTAATTCTGGCATCAGTATGATGACCAAGCATACATTGTAATAATCCAAAAAAATATTAACTAATTGTTTTTAAGCATCATCATAATCATTCCATTTTGCAATTGATGATCGTGGGAAATTAATATCACGTACGATATTTTTTGTGCAGAATTGTACTTAACCTTTTTGACAGTTTTTAACTCCAAATGAAAAGAATGGTAGAAAATACTATAAAGCAATAAATATATTTTTATAGGTCACCGGCTTGGATCAATAATAAAAGCTATTAGATACAATGTTAAAAATAATGCGGGGCGTTTTCAATAGTTTTTTGAAGTAGTTGTATAACAATATCTACGTAATTTCGTTTAATGTGTTTATAAAGTTCATTCTTTATTCATTGTTCTGTAAAATACTTGAAATTTTTGCATCTTTGTCCACTCTGCACTAATTTATTACATTTTTGGAATATGCTCGGCAAGGGAAATCCGGAAATTCAAAAAGGGGGCTCCAAAAAAAATGGTAATGGCGTTATCACACTAAGGTGGTTCCTCTATATATTAGATTATAATTTTGAAAATTAGTACATTCCAATAAAAAATTAACCTGTTCCCGGAATTTTTGATACCATTGTATATTTAGCTGTTAATGAGTTTATGTGTTACTTCATGGACGCACTGTATACAAAACACACTAATAACAATTCTAATGAAAAAAAACAAAAAAAATCTTGGACACTGCTTGCCGTTGGATAGACAATACGAAAATTACCAGGTGTCCAAATTGTTTACCCTGTACTGCCATATTAGGTCACGTGATCTGGTCTGCCTTATGGTTACTAATGGTACAGAAGTAGCAATGGCAACGCCGCGGTGGAAAAATGAACTGCTTGGATAGACGATCATAAGGACAAGTTGTGTCAATTTCTTCCGTATGAGTTCGATCTCCTGACTTTGTTTGAAGATAAAAAGAACAAGGACATCCAATCCCGATCTGTTTGCAGCAGTTATGTTCAAGTAAACTATGTGAATCACACATTATGTTTCAATTCATTCCCATGCATGCAAGTGTCTCAATTGTTCTGTATTAATAATAACTACTCTAGAATTACCTACATTCATAATCATATTTTATTGTTTTTGATATAACTGTATCTATACTATAAATGTGGTTGAAACAAATAACATGGTATTTAATTTGTAAAATGGTTCACTTTTATGTTTATACCACTCTGTTCAAGTCAAAAAACAGTAACCTCTCATATTTCGAGGGATAGGTAGACTCCGTTTCAACTGAGAAGAAGCAATTTGAAGTTGCAGTCGTATTCGCGATTGTGTTGTCAAAACCAGCGCCATATTGTAAAATTGATATTCGATTTCAAATCAGTGGCGTAACAGTTTCACATTTTGTAGGTTAACACAAAATAACAATATTAAAAATGTATTTATCGTATGTATAATTTGAATGAAACTTTTTGTGAATTCTTCGAAGCTTTTAGAGATTTTTACATCCACTGGGATATGAGAATCTTGGTATCATTGAAATATTTTCAATTGATGATTGCATGCATTGATGATTGTGATGTTCGATGGAATCAGCCAAAAATTCAGAGTCGATAACGTAATTACTTATATTATTGAAAAAGGTTAAAAAAAACACAAAAGAGGAACTTGAAAACATTTTCGTGAAATCCACGAAATTAAATTTCGCGGCCGTTACTCGTAGCAACGGTTGCGAAACCGAACGTCACCTCCAAATTTTAATATCACTTTCAAATTTGACATCTCTAAAATACTACAAAGACGAGGATTATTTATTATTATTTTCATTGAGTTTACAACGCTTTTGAGTTCAGAAGGAGTGGAAGGTACTGAAATATCGCTATCAGTATCAGACATTTTGCGTTTTGTCAAAAACTGTCAAAATATTTTGTATATATTGAAACATATCATTTCCATAGCACACGGTGACATTGTTAAATAAATTGAACAGCTGTTGATTTTAGAGCAATAATATATTCATTCACAATTATCTAGTTTAACAATTGTAACGAATGTAGGAAATAGTGTGTATGCCATGGCCGCGAAACTTTTTAACGACCTCAAGATTATCTTGCCTCAGCCGCAAGCGGCCTCGGCGATAACTGTCTTTCGGTACGTTGAAAGGTATTTCGCGGCCTAGGCATACCAATAACTATATTTGTGAAAAATAGTGGTACATCTTGGTTCTATGGTCGACTCAAATAACTATATTGCATTATACTATATCATTGTTTCGTACAGTGATAAACATCATTGAAGTGCTGTAACTCGAAACTTACAATTAAATGAATACTTATTTAGTAAATTAAGTAATTGTTACGAATCACCGGTGATTTTCTGAAGTGTGGATCTTACAAGGGGAAGGAGGGTACCTTAATAAGTTCACGTCCCTTCGGATACTTACCGAAGAAACGGCAAAGTTTTGAAAATTGGAAAAATTATTTGCTATGAAAAAGCAGCCCCGTTTTGGCCCATTGTGGAAAAACTATTGATTTTTGAAGTCCTAAGGTGGGCGTTTAGTTTCTACCCACTGATTCTCTCAATAATTCCAAGTTTTGTTCACATTTCAAATGAAATATATAACCATTTCAAATTTACCATTCAGCTTCTTTGTCCTTGAATCGCCTGTTTTGACCTGAAATATCCCAGTTTTTTTCAGACCTAACAGTGGGTGAATTGAATCTGAGATTATTGTCCATAGATTTTAAATGAGTCGTAAAAAATCTAGATATCATCAGCAAAAAAATAACAGGCAAAAATAACCTTTTTTTCGCATTATGTTAATACTAAACTGTCAACTAGCGAGCAAATGACCAGTGAAAAATAAATAAGCTGAAATTGTAACATATAACACTTGACATCAACTAGCTGTCAAACTAAAAATGGGAAATCAATATACTTTATCTAATTCCGCTATCAAATGTGACACTCTAAGTCACTCCTTGACGTTAGGTAACGTTACATTTTCCATAACTTTCATATATCAGTTATGAAAAGTAGTTATGTAAAAACTTTACGTAACTGTTTAGGTTTCAACATAGAGATACTACATGAGTTTTAAAGAATAATTCATTAATTAGGTAGGTACTGTCAAAACTGACAATTATTTCATCATTTAACCCTTCGGCGGGCGCGCTATGGCACTGTGTACCGAAGTTTTACTGTTTTAAACGTCACGCGTCTCCTGTTACCAGAAACACCTTATGCTTCTGAGTATTCCATGTTGACTATATCTGTTAGGGACTGCTGAAGTCAGAAATCTTTTATATGCACTCAATCAGTCTCAGTTCAACGACAAACACGAGGAGTTCAGTTTTCGGAACTGCGTACCGTATTTCGTGTAGAATGTTTGTGTGTAAAAAACATAGTGAGCATAGAGTTTATTGTAACATGTGTAATAATGTAGAGACTGACGAAAGTGATGTTTAATTTTCTACTAGCTATGTCAAATATTTAGTTGGTTCCATTTTCTATTTTCCTTTCGTCAATGTTCCTTGCCATTATTTATGTTTATAGCGCCTTTCATTTTTATTTGTTTTTTTGAGTTCCTTGTTGTGTTTTATGTTCAAAATATGTTTAATTATATTTTTTTAGAACGGCATTTGTATTTTATTTCATGTCTAAAATGAAAAATGGATAGCGGTACAGAGTACCGCCGCGCGCCTGCTAATGTGAAATTCTTAGGCGCGCCCGCCGAAGGGTTACTGACAATTACCCCATAATTTTAATTCAATAGTATCTTAAGATTTATATTTATACTGAAAAAAAAAACATTATCAAGGACACAGTTATTTAAAGTGAATTATTTTTCTGGGTCAATACTTCATAGTAACAATACTTTTAACACCATTTGGATTCACTTCAATATTACCATTGTAATTGAAGATTTTATTAAATATTGTGAAAGCGCGGAATTAGATAAAACCTTGTACGTAAACACGTTATGAAGAGAGCGACATTGTTCAACTCGCGTAATTTGCAGAACTTGCTGGCGCTCGTTTTGGCAAATATTACGCTTGTTGAACAATACCGCTCTTTTCATAACTAGTTACGTAAATAACTATGAAACGTGCATATTCTTTTTTATTTCATGTCGCTCATTTTAAAATTGATGCACAATTTCTAATTTTGGCACTTGACAGCTGTCAACTACTTTTTTATTCTTTTTTTTTTTTTTTTTGAAATGAAATGTTTATTGTTCACACGTAAATGTAAATACATGAACAGTGAGTGGCTATTCGTAGTTAGGTACACATAGTAAAAAAAAAAAAAGAAAGAAAACAGGTAAATTAAATCATAATTACTACAGTCAAAACATACCTACCACGGGTTGGATGGTTGTGTTGAATCTATTAATAGGTTATTCGTTTATAATAAATGACCGAAGCTTCATTGCTCCTCCTATAAATTTGTATATATTACTGAGTACTGTATGATCTGTAGATGACAATAATTTTGGCACTTGACAGCTGTCAACTACTTTTTTTTTTATTCTTTATTCTTTTTTATTCTTCCGAGGCTAAAATCGTAATCAGTGGCGAAAAAACCCCCAACCTCTCAGTTTGGGTGAAAATGGATTAAGTATTTCTCCAGATTTTCAATTTGTTTAATAATTGATTATTTATTGTTTATAAATAATTACGGGCTAACTACAATACAACCAAACTTGTACGAACTTGTATTATCGAGCAATCAAGAACTTTCTCAACAATTTGCAAAAAGTTCCATGTCGATATTTACTAGAACTAGACTTATTTCTCGATATCACGAAAATTTCTACTCCATTGATTGGATGAATCATAGAATACCTATGTATTAAATTTTTTATAACAAATAAAATTGAGTGCTTCAACGCACTATCTTGAGAGTAACTTTTCTTTATTCCATGCTTCTGTCACAGTATAACCCACTCACACATGAGCGACACCTTCCTTCTTATTGGAAATAGTCGTCACTATTAAGTGCTGGTAATAACCATTGTTTATGACTTCTCAATTGAAAATAAACAATCCACGCAATGTTTCACTTGTATCAATAAGTTAGTGTGAATATTGTGAATTGAAGTGCGAATCCGGTCCCTATCAAACGAATGAAATTTCGGTTTGTACGTCCCGATATGGCACAACTACCGAAAACCCCGAATAAGGTCAATTTTAAAGTCTTTAAGTATAAAGGATATTGTCACACACGTGAACTAATTATACAAGATATACACTAAACCTGAGGTTCTTTCTGAGAATGTTTGATAATGTTTGATTTGTCATATATTTTTTGATCACCCTGTTTAACCAAAAATACATTGGAAATGCGTATTATCTTCTTATTCTCAACTCTTGTAATTGAGTAATTTATGTCAGCACTTTACTTATTTTGTATATCCTTCTTTCTTTGACGGACCCTGAGGTTTTCAGTCGTTCGCCATGTACGTCGTCGAGTCGTACAAGCTACCCAAATTTTATTCATGCTGCTTTGTATTTGATTTACTCTTTCAATTCATTCAGCGTGACGTTTGGTTTCGCAGCCTTGCTATGGGTAACGGCCGCGAAATTGAATTTTGCGGACTCTGCTGAGAACGCGAAATACTGACTTCACGTGCAATTGCACGAAAAGTCAATTCTGACCATGCTAGCCCAATCTTCGGAAAAAATGTATTGGTATGCAGCACCCCAAAAATTATAAAATTATACTGTTCTCAGCGACTAGAATGAGGTTGATCGGTTTTTCGTTTTCTAGACGACTATTTGGCTGTCCTGAAACAAAAATGTATACTGATTTGTTGTTCACAAGAAGATACATTATTTTACCATTACCTCCAAACGTTCGACTCCTGATAATAACAAAATAAATCACATTGCAATGTTTGGTGACCATACACTATTTATCTGAAAGGAGATCGAGAATGATCAAATGAACACCAGAAGCATGAAAAAAACTTGAGACTAGTGGGCCTATGGCCTAGGCCTATGAAAAATAAATGGAGTGACTGAGGTTTTTTTTCCTGAGTCTGTCCGGTTAGTTTCTGGTAACACCGTAATTGCACAGTTAAAGCGTGAAACTGAGACCACAGCTTTTGTCAGTTGTCAATGCACGTCGTTATTTTCCCGATATTCTTCGTGCAATAGGCATTAAAATGTGAAATATAATTCGTTCTTGTTTTATATTCTTCATTTGGGAATGTTTCAGTTTGAAACTTCTCAGCTTTTTTCAATTTAAGAGAAGTGGAATTGCACTAATTTGGCGAACAATGGAGAATGGTGAAACATAGCACAAATTTTACCATTGCGCATAGAAACGTTCAGTTTAAGCAAATTTTTGATGGTAGTTATGTTAATGTGATGACCCAAGTTTAAGTTCTAATAAAAATTTAACTCAGTATGAACGTAAAACCTCTGACAAGATATCAGAAAGTAATAACAATGAGGCGTTTATGTATATGAAACAACATAAGAATGTATAAACCGCAGTAACATTAAATGCAATGACTATGAAAAATGCAATGCCCTCAAAGGTACAAGATTTTATCATCAATATATCAACATAAGCAGTTGTAATGAAGATATATAACAATAAAATGAACAATAACTACAATTTCAACTGAAAACAATCGACAATAAGCACCAAGACTGGAATATCAATCAGTATAGGATAGTAAGGAAAAGAAAAAATTGAAGATGCTGTACAAGCTTGTGCAGAGGATAAAAAGTGTGCTGGTAATCGTACTCGGTTTAAACTGTGAATTCGTTGCTAAAAGTCAACATATGCGTTAATTAGGCTTTTTCAGAAAAGTTGTTAGAGCTTCCGTTTTTTTTGGTTAGTTTTTTTATTAGTTGGGAAAAACAAATGTTCAGCTTTCCATATTTTCCATCACTAAACAATTGTGTGGGCTCCTGAATTTGTCGAATACCCGATATCTACTCGATATAAATGTTGCTCTTATTAAAACCTAACTAAATAAAGTATACAACTTACGGCATACATGTACCTACCACAATTTTCAAATCAATTCATATTATTTATAATAAAAACGTCTATTCGTTATATGGTTTATGCAACGCTAGATGGTGATTTTCTGCTCGAGTAGTTTTTGATTATTGAACAAAAATCGAGACAAAACTATTCAAGATCCCGATTTTCTCACAAAAAAGTGGTAATAAATAAATCGGAATAAATTTGTCTCAGACAAAACGGTACAATAAAACTTTTATTTAAAAACAAAATAAAATATTTGTCCAATTAGGACCAATCAGCTTTCCACTAGCCTCGGTAAGACATTACCATCATCAGGCTTTAAAAAATAGGTATACATCATATGAAGATCTCATGGTTTTATCTTATGTCAAATACAATATACTTTGAGCTATAATGAATTGAATGTGCATTAAAGCAATTCAACTGTCTTACCGAAACTAGTAGCAAGTTGATTGGTCCTAATTGGACCAATATATTGTGGTTTGAATTTTGAGTTTTACTGAACTCCTTTGTATGTTGAGTTGAATGATTTGTCTCAATCTTCAGCGACTCGAGCATTGAATGACGAAATTCAAAATAAATCAACTATCAACCCGAAATACATGAATATAAAATACAGCACTCGATCATATTTTTATATTTGTCAGTGTCGGCCAGTGGCTTCTTTGCTCTGTTGATTTTTTCTCGTTCATTTTCACTAACTGTATTTTTTGCCTGCTACTGATAATTAATAATATTCAGACCATATTAATGATAGCTTATTTTTTCCTCGTTGATAATTACTGCATGACTATCTTGCGTGTTTCAATAAAACGTTCAAGAAAAGCGGTAAAAGTTGTTATATGGTTCTTATCAAAACAATTTTCAATTGTTTCAGATTATTTGTTG
The DNA here is from genome assembly GCA_910591675.1 of Galerucella calmariensis. NCBI lineage: Eukaryota > Metazoa > Arthropoda > Insecta > Coleoptera > Chrysomelidae > Galerucella > Galerucella calmariensis. The sequence continues at coordinate 1,773 of CAJUYG010001876.1, read as the reverse complement.
GTTCCACCATCCATCGATTGAGATGTAATTTCAAACGAAAAAGCCTCTTATGATATTTACTATGCCACAAACGGTAGTTAGAGGACTTGGTCATCACAACTATCAAGGAAACCATAGTCATAATGGTCACGTAGTCCACAACGGACATAACAGTTTCTCACCAAACGGCCATAATGGATTTAACGGACATCACAATCATAGCGGTCATATTTTACACAACGGGCATGCCCACCACAATGGATTCGTCCAAAACGGACATACTTCAGTGTTCCAACAAAATGGTCACGCCAAAAGCAACGGACACATAGGTAAGATAAGATCATATAAATATGGGGCTTATGTGCTTCACTACGACCTTTGCAGATCTATTGTGTATGCCCTCCTGTTATTCTGTAAGGCTTATCCTAGATGTCTAAGCTCATCTATATCACTAAGAACGCCAAAACTCAGGTCCTCCATAGAGTGGCAGGGTTGCGGTTTCTCCCTCCCTATCGCTGGCTACCCTTGCCATTTCCTTGAAATCTGGTACCGAGGTTAAGGAACATTTATGACTGCCCAGCTCTTGTAGCGTCTCGAAGGAATCCCAAGCTAGCTTTTGATTTATCTGAATGGAACTGATGTCTTTTATAGCCACTAGCAGGTCATATCTGTATAAATTGGAGGTCCTTTCTGCCAAATATGACTGTTTTGTTGTTTTGCCCGAAGCTGTATTTGAAAATCATTTCGTCTAATGGCATTCCCATTATGGGGTGGACTCCCAACTCAGCTCGTTATAGACCTTACCGTGTAGAAGCGGCAGGTTCAGCAGCACTCCTTTTGCAGCAGTTGTCCTCATGGCTTCCATAGCAGCCAGGTAGACTTGTCTTTGGATGCCACTTAGGTTTTGGATCGCCCCAGCCTGTCGAGTCTTTTATTCAATGGTTATTCCATAATTTATGGAAATAAAAATAAATTGGGATAATTCACTCCAGCACATTTGACAACGATCAATAATAACTGTATAGCCAGAGTGGCTTCTTATATTTTTGTTTTCCTCTTCTCGTAGCACCTTAATCCCCTGTAACAGTTTGCACAAGTTCTCAGCTGGGCGTATATAGTTTCGATTTACCAAATCTTCCATTTGTACAATATGTTCCATTATCTTCGTGTCCCTATTGCATATAAGGTTTCCGTTTTCATGATTTACTATAATGCGCGCGCAATACCAACAAGAAGTTTGCTCAACACACATTTGCCCCTCGTAGTTTGCGTCGCATGTCGCGATCATTTATATACGAGATCCGCGTGGTCTAAGCGCGCCTTAACTGATAAAATTGAACTTAAAGTATAACGGTGAATTATAGTATTGGAGAGAAATTAAAAATGTGAAATTAAAAGTGTATTAACCGTTTCAGTCTAACGGAGCTGAAAAATATGAAACAATTTTCATTAGTTGATTAGTGATTAGTAGGTTGGTAATTTTATATGGGTACGTAATTGAAGCAGAAGGTGGTTTTTAGTAAGAATACTGCACATGAATTATTTTCTATACAACAGTTTCGAAATTATAGTAATTTATTGGATGAGTCTGAGGATATTTACCAGTTTGTTAAAAACCAGAAAATATGGCGAAATCTTCACTTAATTAACGAATTAAACTTCCATAGAACAGCTGGCCCTAAGACGAAGCATGCAGAGCAAATAATCGAAAAACATGGGCCTTCTAACGGATATTTCATTCCATAGGAATAGAGGAGTTCAGTCTAAGGTCAGTGTGGCCAACAAAAAGTGTTT